>JASAND010010624.1:0-34386 GCA_030248195.1 Trissonchulus latispiculum | reverse complement strand
GACACTGTTTTCGATAGTGCTGGTATATACTACTCAAGAGGTAAAATTCCAGTTTCAGAAACTCCGCAGCCCATGTTTTAGCAAGAGGTCCTGATCTGTGGACCTGGGGACATTTCCTTTTAACTTTGAGTCCAGGGGGTATAATGTTCAATTCCAGACAAATTCCAGTGAATGCAGCATGTAGAAGATGGACAGAGTAGTTTGGTCGCACTACTGGGTTCGTAGCCGGATCCATAGGGATACAGAACAATATCAGTGAGAAAGATACAGTCAAAACGGCTACCAGTCCACGGATCCACGAGGATACAATGAAATCAAATACAATATCAAAATCATCAAAACGTGGACACCCAGAGTCAGACCAACCTTATTTATACAGTATATATTTATACAAAAGTAAAATATATCTCTGCAATTTATTCGTATTATGACATACGCCAATATGAGCCTCGTTGTAGGACAGGCTCATATGTTAAGCAGTTGCAACTTGTTTTCCTTAATTTACAACCTCCCTACGGAACTCATATGCATTTTACAGGCTAGTTTCCGTGTTTGTACAACCTGCCTGAGAGTACTCATATGTATTTTACATGCGACGAAGGAGCACTTTTTGTTCTTGTGTATATATACCCTCGAATATATAAGCGTCTACACTAGCATACGCTCGTACATAGGTATGCATATACCCAGAGTAACAAATGTCCACTTAATGCTTAGGCTGTGTATATAATAGCACATTATATGCACGTATGTATATAGAACCAAGTTGCTGGCTTTCCTTGGACAGAGGCCAACAAGAGTGCCAAATTTTGCAAAGTAAAGCTTTCTAGTCTGACCTTTGCACTAACTTTCAGCGAAGGTCAGCTGTCATTCTGTTATTCAAGAGCGCTAAGAAGAAAGCAGGTCTGAAAGCTGAAAGTAGGGCAGAATCAGACGTCTGACAGGGCAGATTCTGCCACGTCTTAATGACAAGACGCCTAAGCTAGGAGTCGTTGCTCTATTTTAAGGATTGAAAGTGAGTTAAAGGCTTTTTTCAAATCAATACACATCCACAGCTTGTTTTTTATCCAATGCAAGACTCCAGTCATTACCATAGTTTTACTTATAGTATTATACTATACTAGTAGTATATTATACTTATACTTATAGTATATTATAGTATTATAGTTTTACTCTATAGTTTTCAACAGAATTTCGGGATCCCTTATTTTTGAAAATAGGAACAACATTGGCATCTTTCCAATCTCGAGGCAAGGTACCTAATCGCAAACCAAAAGCAGTAATCAGAAGCAAAGGAAAAGCAAGCTCAGCTGCAAATTTACGATAAAAAAGATAAGGTATTCCATCAGGACCAGTTACTAAACTCGACTTCAAACTCAACAACGAGTCATATACATCAAGAACAGTAATACCAACTTCATCTACTAATACATTATTATCATTATTATGTACTATAGCAGGTCGATGGCCATCATCGTTTATATAAACAGAACCGAAATGGTTGTTCAACAAGTCATATTTATCCCCGTTACATTTTACTTTATTTCCCTGAGAATCAATCAGAGTAGGCACCCCGGCTTTAGTTTTTAACTTTTGATTCGCATATCGAAAAAATTTTTCGTGTTTCTATTTTTTGCCAGTCTATTTTCATGTTGCTCCATAAAATTACTCAATTCTCGACGAAACAGTTCATTTAACATAACGTATTCCCTTTTCGATAACATATCCATTTGTCTAGTCCAAGTTTTAAAGGCACTAATTCTTTGGTTATCAAGCCGTTTTAACCGTTCAGGCCAAACCATCGTTGATTTTGTAGCTTTAACTAGTGGAACGAAGGCATCAATCACATTTAAAATTAAAGCTTTAAAACTAGACCAAAACGATTCTACAATACCAATTTCATGATCTACATTAGCCCAAAACACATTAATCCAGTCAATATTATTCAAAACGGAACTGATAAGTACACTGTCCATAATAAAATAATTACGAAACATTTCGGATTTTTCTCGGAAACTGCACGTAATTTTAAATCGAATACTAGCATGATCAGAGTTTCCTAAAGGAGCATCAACAGAGAAAGACTTGATTGCATTTACATTAGAGGTCAGAAGTAAATCAAGCAAATTCGGGGGACGAAATCTGGTAGGCTCAGTTATAAGTTGGGATAAACAACAGTCTGATAAAACATTCAGAAAATCCCTTTCTCTAAAGTATCCCATTTTATTCCCGGCAGGTTAAAATCGCCACAAAATACAAGCTCATACACATCCTCAGAATTTTCACAAATGTAAGATATGTCACTGATTACAGCATCTAAGGCATCTGCATCACCCGGGGGTCGATACATACAAACAAAACGCAGTACGCTACGCCTAAAGCAAAAGTCAATGACTAAACATTCAGAAGTTAAAGCTTCATTTAATCTCGGAAAAGAATAATCAAGACTTTTCTTGAACACTACTGCAACACCACCTCCACGACGAGTCCTATCCTTTCTTATCAATTCGAAATTTTTGTCAGATAAAATTTCGATAGAGCTGACAGATTCATCAAGTTTGGTTTCACAAAGAGCAATAATGTCAAAAGATGAAACCAAATAACTCCATTCCAATTTCTTACTCAAGATACCGTTCACATTATATACAATAGTAACAAGACAATCGGCTATCAAGCACATAGTCACATCGATACTCAATATGCATATCAAAATCATTCAGTTTCCCTGATCAGTTACAGTCACAGGAAGAGCAGAGGAGGTAGTAGGCGCGGAGGAGGTAGTAGGCCTAGGAGCGGAATTTCGGCCACCCGCCGCACCAGGCACTGCAGGCGAGCGCCCCAGAAACCGTAGACCCGGAGGGACATGGCCAGGGTTTATTCCTAAGGGAGGGACACCACGTCTGGCCACATCACTGTAGCGGGGAATAAGTGACGGAGTAGTGCTGGAAGATCCCAAACGTCGACTATTGAAGACAGGGGCCGGTTCCATGTTGGTGACAATTAAACCCTGCTGATGCTCAGCAGCGGCAGATCTGAGGGCCTGGCGTTCCTGAAAAGTCATGTCTCTGCGCAGACCCCAGCCCTGGGGGAATTTTTGTTCCCGAGCCAGATCCAGTATCTTGCGTTTGTAACGCAAATTGGACACCTGGACCTTCAATAAGCGAGGACCATTGCGCTGAGGCGCATCTCTCCAACGGTCCAAGATAGCTTCCGGGGGAACCCCAGCCTCCACCAGGGCCTCCTTGATAATCAGAATATCCTCCTTACCCTGTTCTTCAGGCACACCAAAAACGCAGATCTTATCCTTTTTTTCACGAATTTCTTCCAGTTCAGAAAAACTGGCGAACAGAGTCGAAGCCGTGACCTTAGCAATAGATGACACCAGTTTATCCATAAAGACATCAAGATTAAAAGAAGAAATAAAGTTATCCATTTTGGCCTCAAGAGCATTCAATTTGTCCAAAACAGGGTCCCCAGTTGGGGCACTGGTGGTGTTACTTTGGTGATCCGACCCATGGCTGGCCAGATCTGGTTCAACTGGTTCAAAATTGAACCAGTTCCTGGTTCAAGCTGCTGGAGATAGTTGGAAGGCAGAAATTTTGCATACAAAGGTTACTGGGCATGGGGAATTCACTGGTGGTGTAACTTTGGTGATCCGACCCATGCCTGGCCAGATCTGGTTCAACTGGTTCAGTGTTGAACCAGTTCCTGGTTCAAGCTACTGGAGATAGCTCAAAGGCTGAAATCTTGCATACAAAGGTTGTTGGGCATGGGGAATTCAGTGGTGGTGTAACTTTGGTGATCCAACCCATGGCTGGCCAGATCTGGTTCAACTGGTTCAAAGTTGAACCAGTTCCTGGTTCAAGCAACTGGAGATAGCTAGAAGGCTGAAATTTTGCATACAAAGGTTATTGGGCAAGGGGAATTCACTGGTGGTGTAACTTTGGTGATCCGACCCATGGCTGGCCAGATCTGGTTCAACTGGTTCAAGGTTGAACCAGGTCCTGGTTCAAGCAACTGGAGATAGCTAGAAGGCTGAAATTTTGCATACAAAGGTTATTGGGCAAGGGGAATTCACTGGTGGTGTAACTTTGGTGAAGCGACCCATGGCTGGCCAGATCTGGTTCAACTGGTTCAATGTTGAACCAGTTCCTGGTTCAAGCTACTGGAGATAGCTGAAAGGCTGAAATCTTGCATACAAAGGTTGTTGGGCATGGGGAATTCAGTGGTGGTGTAACTTTGCTGATCCAACCCATGGCTGGCCAGATCTGGTTCAACTGGTTCAAAGTTGAACCAGGTCCCTGGCTTATCCCTAGTGGGGGGGGGGTGGGGGCCGCCCCCCTTTCGGCGACCTCCCCCCCATTCGAGGAGCCCCCCCCCATGAAAAGCCCCCCCCCCCATAAATCCCGACCTCCCCCCCATAACCCCAAAATTTGCCAAATTTTACCATTTTTACCCTAAATTTTCAAAAAATTTTCCGGCTTCGCCGGATTTTTGACTAAATTTTCGCTATTTTAGCTTAAAAAACACCTAAAATTAGTCATTTTTAGCGATTTTTAGCAGTTAGTACGCAAAAAACCCACAAAAATTCGACAAAATTTCTAAAATATACCCCCCCATTTTGGGTGAGCCCCCCCATCGATGGGGGGGGCCCCCCCCTGAAGCCCCCCCCCTAAAAAATTGCCAAGGGATAAGCCAGAGGTCCTGGTTCAAGCTACTGGAGATAGCTGAAAGACTGAAATCTTGCATACAAAGGTTATTGGGCATGGGGAATTCACTAGTGGTGTTACTTTGCTGATCTGACCCATGGCTGACCAGATCTGGTTCAACTGGTTCAAAGTTAAACCAGTTCCTGGTTCAAGCTACTGGAGATAGCTGAAACGCTGAAATTTTGCATGCAAAGCTTATTGGGTATGGGGAATTCACTGGTGGAATTTGTGATTGCTACTGCCACAGTTATGGTAGCGTTCCCAAAAACTAGACTGAGGACAAGTATGAAAAATGCTCCTTGCAGTCGCATGAAAAAGTTAATATGAGCTATGATGGTCAACATTTAAATGTGTCAAGGACAAGATTTAAAATGGTTAATATGAGCCAACATCTAAATAAGTAGAGCACAAGATGTAAACGGCTAATATGAGCCGCTACGTTTCTCTTGGGCTCATATTGACGCGACTAAAATGGCAAACATATATACAGTTTACGGTTGGCATATAAGCATCAGTGTTTATAAACGATTTGATTGGCGTGGGAATATATTGAATTAATGTGATGATTGCGATGATAACTTCAAATGTGATTTTTCTCAAGATTTCACAACATGTGTAAGTTCCACATTTTCGTTTCTTCATTAGATTGGACTTCGGTTTCGTTTTGTTGACTTATTAATGCAAAATGTTGCAAAATTAATGTTTATGCGTCGTTATTCATCCAAGCCATTTCAGTGTTGGATTAAAAGTAAGCAAAAGCTAAATGAGCGTCAATATGAGCCCAAGAGAAACGTAGCGGCTCATATTAGCCGTTTACATCTTGTCCTCTACTTATTTAGATGTTGGCTCATATTAAACATTTTAAATCTTGTCCTTAGCACGTTTAAATGTTGGCCATAATAGCTCATATTAACTTTTTCATGCGACTGCAAGGAGCAGTTTTCCTACTTGTATGTATATATCGATAGCGCACAGTCAGGACATGTCGTATGTACCATATGGGTTGCCTAGGGGCTTCCCTTAGTAAATAGTAGCCGAAACTCGAAGTTCGGCTTTGAACGTTTTTGAGGTCACTTTTGGGTACCCTCACTTGGAGGTCTGCCCTGAACGCATGGAAAGAGCCTAGAGGCTCAACCTCGCAGGCTGTAATGTCGAGATGTGTGGCTATCACAGTGAAAAAAATTTGGTCGATACGACCTGTCTAGGAGTCAGGGCGGGGTAATCTTTTTTTGTTAAAAAATCCGGTGATCTTTTTTTAAGCTTGCTATAATTACTAATATTGGGGGCCAAGCCTCGATTGTCAGGCACTGGTCCCGACCGGGACCAATAATTAGCGAATTGCTGAAATTTGTACTAGAATATACTAGAAATTATTGCGAAATGTGAATTTTAAGAAAATTGTGGAAAATTTTCAATTTGGTCCCCCAGTTTCCAGGCTCCTGTAGTGGCGGCCCCGGTGCATCTGTACGTACTAAAATTGTGAAAATGTTTCTGTTCTGACTGAAAAACTATATTTATATCAGGCCCGCACCCAGGATTTTGAAAAGGGGGGGGTCCAAGGAAAAATGCAACGGAGGTCTGGGGGGCGGAGTCCCCCAGAAGTTGAAGAATTTTTGCATTTTTGCCCAAAAACAGTACATTGGACGTTTATTTCTTGCATAAAGCGAATTATCGCGCCGACGGCGCGAAAAGTTTCTAAAAATAGCTGTTTTTGCCATAAAAATAGCAAAAACTTTCTATTTTGTCATCTCAAAAGGTGGGTCTAGACCCCTTGAACCCCCCCCCCCGGGTGCGGGCCTGACGTATATATATATAGTCAAGCGGGAAAAAAAACCCACTCGCCAATGCGGGAAAAAAACCCACCCCCAGTGTGGGCTTACCGGTATGAGCTATATATCTAGGATTTTAATAGCCTATCTTGAAGAGCATCCAAAATAACCCTGGAGGGTGCATTATGGTAGCCCCCACTGCTTCCCTGCAAATTTTTTGGGACTTTGAAATTTTTGAAAATTTTGGTCCGACCAAGTGCCGAAATTTGGCAAACTTTGCCGGGCCACCCTGAACTACTGGAAAGACTTAGACCAAAGCGGATTATATGTACCTGTAGGGCATCTGTTGCGCTTCATGATGATATATGTCACACTGCTCTGACCCCTCCGGTGCGACCTGGGGGTGACCTGGAGTTGGCGGGAAAAAAACCCACGGCGGGAAAAAAACCCACTTTTCAAAATTAAATTTTTTTTCTAACCATTGACCGGAAAGGTCAAACCAATACATACATTTGTTTAATAGAGCCTATAGATTAAATTGGTATAGGTTTTACCTGGGTTCGTTCGTACTGTTATGGGTGGTCCAGGGGGTCTAAATCGGACACGGTGCCATTTCAAGCCAAAATTTCAATTTTGACCAAAAATGCTTATTTTTGCCTTAAAGTGGGTCTAGTTTGGCTCTAAATACAAGAAAAACACGTTTTCTACACGATAGGATGCTTAAACTGCCGAAAATAGACAATTTTAAAAAATTTCCAAAATTTGCCTATGTTTATGTGTTAAAGATACAACATTTTCAAATGACCATATGACCTCAATTTTAGTACAAAAACTAATAAATTTTGATGCAGTTGTACTAAAAACAACCCGCTCTTTCATTTGGAATGGTTAGAAATGCTCCTGGCAGCTTGCCAAAAATTTTTTGGGGTGGGTTTTTTTTCCCGCATATGGGTTTTTTCCCGCATTGGGTTTTTTTCCCGCCAGTTTGGGCAATTTTTCTCACTAACGGCGCACCCTAGAGAGGTGTTCTATATATAGCTCATAAGAAAGCTTACGACTAGGCCTAGCTACCTGTATAATCAGCATTTCGATATGTCAAACCATTAAAAAGTTCTGGCCAAAAATCTGAAAAGTGGGTTTTTTTCCCGCTTGACTATACTCCTTTTCGATGTACAGCCCATTAGAGAAACTTACTCTAAAGCTTCTATCACTAGTTTTGGTACGTATGCCAAAATAGGGCTCGAAAATTGACAAGTTTGAAGTTACAAATATGGGGCTGGTCCACTGGCTGGCGGATCCAGGATTTAGTGACGGGGGGTGGTAAAATTTTTCCAGGGGGGTCTGGGGGCGGAGCCCTCCAGAAGTTGAAGAAATTTTTTGTTTTTGCAATAAAATCGGTCTTCGGATCTTTAATTCTTCTAATTTTGATGAACTGAAAAAAATTATTAAAATACAACACATTTTTAGTCAAAACTCAAAATATTAATTTTTCCGAAAGATTGGATGCTTTTCAAGTTTTTCTTCTAAATGCAATAAATATGCCGTTTAAACTTAGAAAAATCTCACCGACGGCACGAAATTTTTTGGATTTTTACCTTTTCCCCTATTTTTCTTATTAATTTTTCCTATCTTCGAATTGTGACGGGGGCCTCCCCCCCTGGATCCGCCCCTGCCGGTCCCAGCTTGTTAAAGAGCACGGGAAGTCTTTATTCTGTAAGTTTTTGCTAGTTTGCTAAAGGAAGAGAAGACTTCAGTTTTAAGAAGCCGTGAGAATGAAAACACCTTAAGGAAACCAGTAGCTAGCTAAAGAGATATTTAGTGTACAGTGTGCGTTGTGTACAATTTTTTTACTTAGATAATTTTGAAGTTGTTTTCTGCCATATTATGCCCATGATTACACCGGCGGCTGTATTGGCTGAAGCCCGTGCTATTGTGACTCGTTTGCATGATCAGGATAAGCAGGCGGATTTCCTGATTTCTCGAGCCAATAATGTCAATGAAAAAATATGCTGCATGAAACAAGTGGGTTCATAAATGTGTATGCTGCATGCATCAGGCTGATTTTAGTGGAATTGTATTGGGGGCTTCATGGTGAAGTACCCGTGGCTGGAGGGCTCGTTACGACAATCTGTTTCCGAACTTTCTGAAATTATGATTCCGAATTATTTCGTACGACAAACTGCCAAAAATCGCTAAAAAATTACTAATTTCAGGCTTTTTAAGCTAAGATAGGGAAAATTCTATTAAAAAATACTTCGACGCCGGAATATGTTTGAAAATTTAGGGTAAAAATGGTGAAATTTTACAATTTTCATGTTATGGTTATGGGATAGGGGGAGGTCGGAATTTGGGGGGCACTCTCACCGTCCCATCCCCCCGCCAAAGCGCAGTGTGGATATTATTGTTTCGTACCTTTAAGCCAATTGCTGGTTGATGCTTCGTGGTCTTGTTTTGCTGTTTGTATATTCTATTTTTTAGTATCAAGAAGATGTGCAACATTTGAATCAAGTCTGTCAGCATCGGCCTCGTTCTCAGCTGGTTCTCAGTCTTCAGAAAGAGAACAAACAGATCAGGTATAAAAATACACATTCTGTTTTCATTTAGCCAAGATACATTAAAGTAACATTCATTCATTCAAAATATGGTGTGACGTTTGAGTTCAGTGTGGTGTACTTCTCTAGGTTGTACCGTTAGGCCGGTATAATGCAAAAAGTAGCGGAGGGGAAAACCCCAAATGGGGGGGGGGGAACCCACCCCTCACAGGTCTCAAAAATTGTCGTAGCGCTATTCTGACACTTCCGGTGTACAAATCAACTCTTTTTGAGCTAGTATAAACCAAAAAACCCGATCTAGGTACCTTTTTCGAGATTTCATGTACCATTGAAAATGCAGCATCAAACGGACAGGTTTCATAAAGTTTAACACGCAAACATAGGGCAATTTTTGAAAAATGCTAAAAACGATGTAATTTGATAAAACTTATTAGTCTATCGTGTAGAGAATGGTTTTTTACGTTCGATTGGCTGTTAAAATCCACAATTGGACCTGTCCTGGGTCCTCCAGTACCGAAATGGCACTTTCAGGGTTTTTGGCCCCTAGCTAGCCAGGGAAGCAAAATTATCCAAATCTGACACCATAGGATGATGCGGCGTCCTCGATAGTACCGTGCTATAGGGTCGAATTGTTTCCCAGTTTGGTTGTTAGAAAATGTTTCAAAAAAATTGGGTGGGTTCCCCCCCCCCAAAGTGGGTTTTTTCCCCGCCACGTTTGGCAATGTGCCAGACTAACGGTACAGCGGATCGGTCTAATTTTGGCTGTGTGCAAAGAGGAAGAGTTGCCATCATTGCAGATATTTGCAAAACTTTTCTAGCCCAACCCAGTCAAAAGTTACATCGATCCAAACTTTTGGTAAATTTTTGGATGGTTGAACCAAAAAGTAGGTGTCATTTTCAAAATGTCATAAAATGAGCAGGAGTGAACCAAATGACTTGATCTTTGCACCTAGGTTTTTTTTTTGGTCAAAAATAGCGTCGTTTGCAGAAATGAACAATAGTTTTGACGACGCCAAAATAAAAATGACGAAAGAATGACCAAGCCAAAATGTGGAAGTAGCACTCAAATTTAAAAAAGAATGCAAAGTTTCTATTATGTTTTAACAGTGATTTTTCAAAAAATTCTCAGATTTTGGGGGCTGCCGCCCCCAAACCCCCGCTCTATATGGCCCTTTTGGTTTATGTTAACCTTCGACTATGTTTGAATAGTCAATCAGTATATCTATATATATACAAAGCCATAGATTACGAGACTTCATGCTACATCCTTCAATTGCGTTTTGATGCATGCTTCTCATACCATTTTCGCTGAATATTTTCTTTGAAAAATGAAAACTTTCTCTTCGGATTATCTCGGCTAGAATGGAATGAGAGCTTATATATACGTATATATACGTACGGACCAGGATGTTTAAGAAAGTTTATTATATAAATGTTATAACTACTAGGGATGGATCTGGAGGGTAGCCCCGTCGTCGCGATTTGAAGGTAGGAAAAAGCAAACAGGAAAAACAGAAAAAAGGGACGTCAACAAAATTTCGCTCGCGCGTATGCGCATATTTTCAAAGTTTTTGCCAGATTTTTGGATAGAAAAAGCTTAAAATGTCGTGCGATTTTAGCAAAAAATTATTATTTTCGCTCAAAAAACTGTAAATTTTTAAAAATGTTCTTGTTTCTGCAAAATGAAAAGAATTAAAGATTTTAAGAATGATTTCATCTAAAAAGGAAAAAATCTCTTCAAGCCCCCCAGACCCCCCCAAACTGTATTGTGTTGTTCTCGTCATTGTTAATGCTCAAAGACATGATACATACAATGACACCAGATATTATTATATGAGTATGTAAGTTAGCATGTATATTAGCGGGACAATGTGAAATATGAAGTAACACACGCCAACAATGTAAAATTCAACCAAAATTAGGAATTATAACCTAAAATCAAAACAAAACTGCATTTCTGCAAAAATTTATTTTTGACGTTGGACAAATAAAAATGACGTTCAGAAAATAAAAATGACGAAAATTTGATGAAATCCGATTTTGAAAAAAAAACGCTGCTTTGCACACATAGGTAAGAAAGAGTCGCGCTTTCTGCTGCTATGTTTTGGAGCTCATTGCTCCAACCCTTGGTCCAGGAGGCGGGTGGGTTTCCCCCCCAAAAAGGGGGTGGGCCCCCCATGGCTGTACGTACATGATCCTTTCTTTCTTTATTTTTTCTTCTTTTTTCTTCCTTTTTCTTTTATCTTCCTTTGTTTTTCTTTCTTAATCTGTTTCATGTATATATATATATATATATTTAGGCTTATATTGGGTTAGTTTGTCCTTGTCTCCGGTCAAGCCAATACCTTAAACTTAACGTTATATTAGCAAAATTCACATAATAATACTATTTATTTATGTCTGTGATAATTGTTTTCATTTATTGTATTTTATGTCAATGTGCTCAGGAGTGTGTGTGTTCATGAATTTACAGTGGGACTGTTTTCTGTAGAGCTTTGCAAGAGGAGAATCGTGATCTGCGCCTGTCACTGGAGGCCCACCAGGCTACCCTGGAACTGATCATGTGCAAATATCGGGCTCAGGTCTATCGATTTATCCAGTTGAAAAATCTGGAGGAGTCTGTGGCGGCCAGAATTGATAATTCACCTGCGGTTAGCATACAGAATATGCAGTTGTTTTTTTACATCTTTTTAATCATTTGTATATTTCATTTTGTGATTTATATACGTGTTTAGCTGATGCTTTCCTGCCACTAGAGTTATACTGAGTGAGTCAGCCATTGGATGACAGCTTCAGGTAGCGGTAACCCGCTGTACGGAACTTTTTGGGGTTATTTAGGCTTTGCTACATCGCCGGTTCAGTCAAAATTCTATAGTTTTTTGGTGGTTGGAACCAAACTAGGTATATAGGTGTGGTGCTACTAGCGTAGCTAGACAATAATTTCGGAGGGGCAAGCCAAAAATGCACAGAAATTTCTACTGCAACTTTCATGAATGAAGCAAAGGAAAATCTAGTGCTATTCGAGATATTTTCGTTTCAAAGTACGTAGCAACTATACGTAGCGACGCGGACGAAAATTTTTCGAAATATTTATTCACGCTGCTGCTGCTACTCATTAACATTTTCTTTTATCTCCGACTTCGGGGAGGGGGGCATGCCCCGCTCGCCCCCCCCCCCCTCCCGGCTACGCGCCTGTATGGTGCTCAGTATTATGCCTTGACTGACACAATACTGAGGTGGTATGGTGCTTATGCTGTTTTGTGCTTATTTTTTCTATCTTATTATTTCAGGAAAGTGTAATCGAACGACGGGATGTGGGACATCAGTTTGCCGGCGTTTTCAGTGAATGTTTGCGTCTGGGTGAAGAAGAGAGTTGTCGGTAGGTAAACTGGAATGACAAAAGGGTTTTAACTTTGTGGTAGGAGATACTTATGAGTATAATAATGCTAGTACTGTTCTAGCTGAGCTGGCTAAATTGCCACACACTGATTATCTTTTCTATGGGCTTACATATTTGTAGACCTTTTTCTGTGACGGGTTTGGTCACCACCTGTGTTTGTGGACAGATTTCGACATTTTAATCGGCCATGAATTTGCAATGAAGAAGGAGTTAAAAGGGCTAACGTCATGGTTTAACTGAAATACAGAACATTACAAGCCCTAAATATGCTTCGAAGTCTTTGAACATTGTGTTTCCAAATTATTGGAAAGTAACGGTTTTGGCTGAAGGGGGGGAGTCAGGAATTATTGAGAAGTTCGAGTGGGCAGATATGATAGTCAAGAGTTTATAATAGGAAGAGTAAGACACTGAACTTATGCTAGTGAAAGGCTGACATTTCGATGGAAATGCTTTTCAGCGTGTATAAAAATCAGTTTGTGAAAACGTGGCGCTTCCAGCAAGTTTATGTTCTTAACTTGTGATGATCTAAAATCACACAGCAATAATTTTTCTACCCCCGTTGCTGTTCTATTTTCCTCTTGCAGGCTAAGCGAGGAGGTGGCCCGCCTGCGTCTGGAAAATCAGATTCTTCGTGAGGTCCTGAAACTGGCCGATACCAACCATCGTGGTCTCCTGTCGCGACAGTTTGCCAAACAGTTGCGAGATCTCCTGCAGGAAACGGCCAACAGCGGGGAAGGGCCGGTCGATGATCAGCCGCCAAACCCCCTTGAAGCTGAGGACAGTTTCAGTACTGTAGACTTCAGTTCGTCACAGGTTGGTGCGGTTTGCATGGTCGTGCGGAGTCTCTGTTGTTAAGACAAAGCTTTCTTTTCAAAAATTTCTGGCGAATTTTTCCTCCAAACCCCAGCGTCGCCAAACTATTGAGGCGACACCTGCTTGTATGGTAAAGCTTTGTGGAAATATTATTTCCTTGTTTGCTTTTGCCTTTTTTACCCTTTTTACTTTACCGGTAGCTGAGCTGTCATTTGGCTAGAGTGATTGCTTAAGATTTACGGTTGTACTGTACATCACTTTGTATGAAACCTCAGTAACAGCTCCAGTTATTTACGAAATATACTGCTAATACAGTATAGCTCAAAACAAAGTTAATTTTTTGCGCAGTTCGCAAACTCCACGAACTTCCCAAAGCTAGCGACATTTCGCCAAATTTAGAGAAGTTCCTTCAAACTTTGTTAAAATCTTTGCGAAATTATGCGAACTTCGCAAAACTTTATCGAACTTCAAATTAAAATTACTTTAAATTTAGCGAAATGTCGTTAGGCGTCGTCTCAAGAAGACCAGGTCTTTAAAGACGTCTTATGTCTTACTAAGACCTGGTCCTTGGTCTTACTAAGACTTTTAAGGTTTGGCCGCCCAACAACCTTTGACATGACAGGTGTTGACATCCACTGGTCTTATTGTTGCCGCTACTGCCACGTACCTAAACTACATGCATATAAAGATCAATGCACTTATGTGTATGCATCGTCATTATATGCTTATACCTGCTGCTGCTAACTTGCTGCTTCAATGCACTTTTGGGAAAGGTCAGTTAGCGAGTGACCTCTGCACAACTTCAGCTAGGTGCTAAACATGTATGCATATGTACACACTAAGTATATATATGCTCACTTTAAAGTAGGAGAGGTAGTATGTAGCCGGTGTACGTAAGTAAGCCAGTGTGCTAAGGCAAGGCCAGCTAATGAATGCACAAAAAAATTAGTAACCTTTGACTTAAATTATCTACTTGCTTCTTTCTGTTGAAATATACGAATCTTTATGTATAGTGTGCACACAATTTGAGTATGGCTAAATAAAAATTTAAGGATTAACAAATATGACAAATTCAAATATATACGTAGAATCAAATCTAAAGATTTTATTATATTGTAAGTAGGTTAAAGGAAAGTATGTATATGTAAACTGGGAAAATCTTAATGCACAATATATTCAGTATTTTCATCGCAAACTTCAAATAACATCTGGGGGACCAAAAAAGTGACAATGTTTTGTTTCTGATTGTACTAAAAAATTTTAATTTGGGGGAAGATTTTCTATTTACCTATTCTGTTCTGCTTTTCTCTAGTTTATATTTACAAAATGTGAGCAAACCATTTAATTCTGAATGTAACAAGCAGACAGATACTTGTAAAGTCAAAGGTTACTAATTTTTTGTGCATTCATTAGCTGGCCTTGCCTTAGCACACTGGCTTACTTATATACGTACACCGGCTATATACTACCTCTCCTGCTTTAAAGTGAGCATATATATATATATATATATATATATATATATATATATATATATATATATATATATATATATATATATATATATATATATATATATATATATATATATATATTTATTTGTGTGTACATATGCATACATGTTTAGCACCTAGCTGAAGTTGTGCAGAGGTCACTCGCTAACTGACCTTTCCCAAAAGTGCATTGAAGCAGCAAGTTTTAGCGCAGGTATAAGCATATAATGACGATGCATACACATAAGTGCATTGGCCCTTATATGCATGTAGTTTAGGTACGTGGCAGTAGCGGCAACAATAAGACCAGTGGATGTCAACACCTGTCATGTCAAAGGTTGTTGGGCGGCCAAACTTTAAAAGTCTTAGTAAGACCAAGGACCAGGTCTTAGTAAGACATAAGACGTCTTTAAAGACCTGGTCTTCTTGAGACGACGCCTTATCTTCGCGAACTTAACGAACTTTGCGAACTTCGCAAAAAATAACTGTTTTGAGCCATACTGAAGTCATTCATTAAAATCTAGGCCTTTTTGGAAAGCAAAGGTCACCTACCCCTCCTTTTTTTGTTGGTTTTCTTTTACTCTAATACGACACCATTATGTCCAAATAATTTCTGTGTTTGCTTGCTATTCTAGGCCTCTTCTGTCATTGAAAGAACTGTGGTGGAGGCAACACCAGCCGGCGGCGCCGAAGCGTCTGGCGATGAAGAAACCGACGACGACGGTCCCTTTAACAGCTCAACCTCATCCGTACTCCTCTCCGGAAACAACCACAACACTGGCACCATACAGCGTTCCGCTAGCAGCGGCAGTGGTTCGCGTGTAGTGCCACAGAAATCTGGTGCTGCCACCAGTGAAATCTCCACTTCAGGTGGCACTACCACTGTCGTCGCTTCCCCCGATTCGCCGGACTGTAAGACGCCCAGCGCTGAGGTCTGCCCTTCCCTGGTGAGCGGACCGCCAGCTTCTAGTGCTACTGGCAGCGGAGTAGGTGACATTAATGCCAATTCTCTTGTGGTCTCTCCCTCTCCCGCCGTACCCAGTTCCGCCCCTAGTGGTGGTAGGATGCCCGCTGGTCGCCGGAGCTTGACCGCTGGTCAAGAGTCTGGTCAACGTCCCACTGCCGGCACTCGACCCCAAACAACCAGTGCCAATAATTCCTCCTCCTACTCCTCCTCTTCCCCGAATACTGCGACGGTTGCCAACAATCTAGGTGGTCGTAGTCGACCACCTGTCACCACTGCAAGTCAGCCTGTACCTGTAGCACCACCTGTTTCCTCCGGTGGAGCTAATAAGCTGCCAGCCGGCGGCCCTTCCAACCGACCCAACTCCAAAGGGCGCCTGTCGGAACCCTTCGTCCCTCCGGGAGGCAAGCGACCCCCGCCTAGCAGCAGTAGTGGTTCTGGAGGTGGTCGGCCCTCCCCTACCTGGTGCAGTAGGATTGAACTCTAGCGTCGGTCAGTCACCGGCAACCCCAGCTTCGAGTACTCGAAAAAAGACCCCACCACCGACCTCGACCTCTCGTCCCCCGGGTTCTGCGACTGCTGCTGCTGCTGCAAGCACCGGCTCCAAATCGGCAGCTGCCGCTTCCGTTCCCGTTGCACAGAAACGAGTAACTCCTGTTGGGGGTGCCGCTACCGGCACCACAGTGGCGCAGAACTCCACTTTGTCGCCTGCTGTGACAGGTGGCAGTGGTGGTGGTGGTGGTGCTAGAATTCTGAAGGTGCAATCAGATTGATGTGAACCAATCCCTATTTTTTGCATGGTATCTTAGTGTTTGTAATTTGTGTTGTCTTGTACTTGTGCTTGTGCTTGTTGCTAATACCTATATACTTGTAACACTGGTGAACTGAGCTGTTTTGAAACTTCGCAGTGAGTGGTGGGTTCAGAGCTAAAACTTTGATAGCACTACTCTTGCATTTTGCCTAGGACTTTTCCCAATTTTTTTAGAAACAATGGTTGTTTCCAGCTACTGCAATTAATGTAGAAAGAGGTTTTGGTGCGCAATAAACGCGAAAATATTAAGGTATATATTTTACAGTTTGATGTACTATGGCACTGTGTGTCAAATTGAACTGTGGAAGAATAAAGATAATTTTATTGACGTTAATACACTTGAATAGCCTATGATTAATGTTCAGATGAATGGTGACTGTTGTATTTGATTGTATGTATAGAAATACTCCAGCATTAAAACATTGGCTCGACTAAGAAAACGGTCTTTGTCACTATTCGAAGGCCGGAGTAATTGTGGAATTATTATTTACTTAATTAGTTACTAAATTAATGAGTTATTAATTACTGGAATATTCGAATATTTAAGTCATAGAACCATTTAATTCACACTGTTGTTATAGCGTGTTTTTGTTCTTCTATGATTGTGGTTGGTTAATTTTGTGACCTTGTGACATTTTTGAGCTGTTTATAATATATTTATTCTTGACTGAAATTACGTATGTCTGTGACTTGTTGGTAGTAAGCTGTCAGTTTTTGACTTTTGTACACTCTTTGTTTATATTCACATATTGTATGTATATACGTATTGCAAAAAAATGCACTACGGTCGGCCTGATCAAAGCTTGTTTTTTTCCACTGTTTAAATCATTACGCAATTTAATCAATTGCTTATTTGATTTTAATTGTAACAGAGAATGATTCATATTTTGTGGTTGAAGTCTTCTATTTTGGTGGTTTGAATTTTCATTTTTGTAGGTTCCTACTGAAATAAAATTTTGCTTGCTATAGCTTTCGTATTTATTGTTTCTGCGTAATTGATTCAGGGGTTTTAGTCTATGAATAGAAATGATATCAGTTTATACGTTACATAATATTGTGTAGTGGTTTGGTTACAACTTAAATTTTATTCTCCGCGCGCCCCGTAAACGGCTTTAATTGATTAATGGACGTTGAATAGCGGTTTGGAGCAAATTAACTATGTGACCTAGATTTCAGAAAGTATATACTTTTAGTCTGGATTTTTACTTCCTTTAGCTTTCGTACTGTCAGAAATCCGGCACCTCGCTTGTGGAAATTATATGCTTTTATACTTGTTTATGGCTTCTGTATAAATACTTATTTTTAAGCTGTACTGTATGTAACTAGTTTTAACGCTAAATTAAAATTAAACCTTAATCTTGATTTTGGTAAACTCTTGTATGTAAATCAGCCTGGTCCCTGCAGTTAGTCTTTGATTAGAAATTTAAACGTTTTCGCTTTCTTTTCAAATCAGAAAATTTTTGCGTTTTTCTTGTGAGCATACAAGAAATACAAGATTTTGGTTTGTCAGAAACGAACTTAGTGTTTACTTTGACTGCCTTACATAGTTTGATATACAGTGGATTGCACCAAATAGGATTAGCTCGGTGTTAAGTTAACTTCAAGGTTAACACGGTATTAACCCGTTAACTCCTCAGCCAATACGTTGCACCAAATAGGGGTAAGTTAACCTCGAGGTTAACTCCGGGTTAACTTAGTCTTCAGCATGCAAAATTTAACTCTGATTGTCAGCAGGATTAGCTGAGGACTGGCTCAATTTCTAACATTTCCGCCGTCCTTTATCAGAAAATTTCGGTATGGATTGTTCAATCAGACATTTAAGAATACTTCCGTTTTTTTGGAAAAAGATTTTCGCACTATTGTTTCATATGTGACATTTGCGATTTGATCCAATGCTTAAATGATAACCTTGAGCTCAGAGTTAAGGGAAGAAAAGACT
Source organism: Trissonchulus latispiculum (assembly GCA_030248195.1). Lineage (NCBI taxonomy): Eukaryota > Metazoa > Nematoda > Enoplea > Enoplida > Ironidae > Trissonchulus > Trissonchulus latispiculum. The sequence continues at coordinate 15,939 of JASAND010010624.1, read as the reverse complement.
TAGCTCGGAGTTAACCGCAAGGTTAAAGTAGTCTTCAGCTAATGTTGACAGATGATGATTGGATACTTTGAGAAAACGAATTTGATTGGCTAACTCTAACCCTGAGCTGAAGCTTAGAGTTTGTTATTCTTGACAAAAGTTTAACACTCAGCTGAAGCTTAGCTGCAGAATAGTTAGCACCGAGTTAACTTGGTGTTAAGGTAACACCGAGCTAACTTAGCCCGATTTGGTGCAATCGGGCGATAAACTTGTATCATCCGTGTTTTATCTGTACTATATACGACGAATGTTAGCCCTTAATTTTTGCAGTCCTAACAAAATGTTATTTCTTCGTTTTCTTCTGTTTCTTTCGATAAGTATTAATTCTATTTGCACAAATAAATATTTATCTCTTTGGGACATTTTTTGTGGAGTTGGTTTTTCTCATTTTTTCTCTGAAATCCCAAAGCTGTAACTCCTGCATTCTTTGTGCATAGCTCTCTCTCTCTCTCGTGTGACTTAGCTTCCTTGTTAATTCCCCCTCTTTAGCAGTTAGATTTAGCGGTGGTTCTCACTAGATACTTTCAAATGAAGGGGGTGGTTTCATAATTTCTTTTCGTGAAGGGTTAGGGGCATCTAATCTTACGTATTTTGGTTTAGTAGTTAGTTGTTAAGGATTGTTTTGGTGATCAAGTTTAGTTTCAAGCTTTTGATTCGTTCGTGGTTGAATTTACCGCTGCGGCTAAGCTTTTCCTCGACCCCCTTGAGATATGGACCAAGCACACTGTCGGTTTTTTCTGGGCTGTCGCCAATTCGTCCTCCTGCATCAGTAAATGGGTATCACTGTGGTTAGAAGGAAGCAGATTTTTCTGTTCTGAAGTCGATGAAGGGCTGGCCTTCTAAAAATGTAGTTAACGTTGGAGGTGTCACTCCTGGCTTCGTGCCGAAATCCGAAAAAAGCACCGGTGACCTCGTGGAGACTGGAGTTCTCTCTGCGATCAACTTTAACATTTAGCCTAAATGTTGCTGCTTGATCTGGTTCTCAGATAATATCTGATTGAAAAGTAAACTTTGGAAATCGAGTGAAATTTTTGCTGAACTTTTGAACTTTTTTCCAATATCAATCTTTATAAGTTACTGTTTTTCCTGGCTCTGCACAAAGTCTGGCGATGTCAAAGATGGTACAAGTTAGAGGTCTTATCTCGATTTTCCCCACCACCTCTCAAAATCCTCAAAATTTGACCATATGTGCTGAAATTTTGTGTGGGTATGTTTCGACCACGCTGAGTTCAAACTTTCTCGAAATTTTTTGATTTCTGGAAATTGGATTTTTTTCGATTTCTAAAGGGTTGGCCAAGGGAAACCGAAACTAATTTTGTCTTTGATTTTGCTAAGGAGGTGCATTTTAAGGTTTTTCGGAGTCGTAGAACACGAATTTGAAGTCCTTTTTTCGAGTTATCTTTTCGGTAGCTCAGTATAAAGCCATCTTAAGCATAAGTCTTCAGCTTTATACTGAGCTAACGAAAAGCTGAATCGAAAAACGGACTTCAGATTTGAGTTCTACGACCCAGAAAACCCCTATATGCACCATTTCAGCAAAATCGAAGACGAAGAATTTTTCGGTTTCCTTGGTTTCCTAGAAATTGAAAATAATCTAATTTTGCGATATTTGAACTCAGCGTGGTCGATTTCATACCTACACTACATTTGGGCTCATTTGGTCTAAGTTTTACGCAATTTGGAGGGGTGGGAGGTAATCGAGATAAGACTACCAGGTTAGTTGTCACGTTGACTAGGTAGATTTGTTAGTCCGGAAAGTTTTCGACAGAGTCTGGCCTGGCCCCAGCCTCTTAACCTCCAGTGGTCTGGGCTTAGAGGCTGATGTATGTAGAGATTAGCGTTGGAGTTAGAGGTTTTTTTTATTGATCTCCGAAGTCAGGATTTTGTAGGCAGTTGTTGATTGAGCTGCTTAAACTTTGTGGTTCTTTTCGATTCTATTCATACATATGGCCGTCACAGCTATTCGAATTTGACTTATTTTAGCGCACCCTCCCCAAAGTGGGTCTCCTCTGAATACTTGTTTGTAGGCACGAAAAACGTCACAAAGTTTTCTTTGTCTGGTAGAGGTTGTTTGTAATAAAAATTCCTATAAGTTAAAAATGAGAAAATTCCTTCAGTATCTGAGAACTTTAGGATAACAGCCTCCTCACCCCCTTTAGTTTATTTTTCTGGTTCTGCGCCGCTGCTGCCGTCCAATTAGTCTGATCTAAATTTCTGGCGAACACCACTAACGTTGTGTCAGTGAAAGTTAGCAGCTTTCGCTGTCGCTCAATCGAACCTGCAAAAAACTTCTTATAGTACTTAGTACTATGTCTATTTTTTCGACTAATTTTTTGATATTTTAGGACTAAATTATGGATTCTGTTTCGGACACCAAATTCCGAAACTTGCCCTTGTCCTGGGTTCGGACCATTATGAAAAGTTCTCCGGATATGGGTCGTTGAGTCAGGAATCTGTTGTGTTGATGACAAAATCGGCAGTGGGTTTCGGTTTCTTCAGCTTTCCTTGCTTTTAGGTGAACCGAAAATAGGCATCAGTCAAATTTAATTGCGATGGAATTGCTGTCGCAATTGTGAATTTCTTGACGAAGTTAAATTGGTTGAGCTCTGGTTTCTAGCTAGCCAAGTTTGTCTGCACTATTTGGCAGCATGCTTGCTGCTTTCTTTCGATATTTTTAATACGTTTATTGTATTTCTCATTTAAAGATAGATGTTTAATACACCAAGGTTTTATCTTTACTAGTACCTAAGGTACCTGTGAGTAACATCCTTTTTATCCAGTTGTCTAACTTAGTGGACCCGTCCGAGGCCGCCCGGGGCCAAAAGAGGGGGTATTATGTGAAGTTAGCACCGGCAGGAAAGATATAAATTATCCATGAGCTGCTAAGCCTAAGTGAAAATGACATTTCATTTGACAAACGTTCAATCATTTCGCTTTACTCTTGTCTAAATTCGTAGGTTCGGATAGCTAATAGTTGCAGTTCTCCATATTGAGTAGTTCAGGTTCAGTTGTAGTGGGTTCTTGCGCATGTACCGGTTGGGTAATAAAGTTGGGGGAATAAGTTGCTTACGATTCGTTGGGTTTCGTCAACTAGTATTGGGTTGGGTTCTTTTGGTTGGCCTTTGTCGCTTAGTCGGCTTTTGCCGGGCGTTTCGTATTGTTTTTGGTATTTCGTCAAGTTTATAATTCTGATTGAAATTAGTGTTTTGTAATAACTTCGTCGTCAAGTTTTTGTTGAAATTAAATAAACCGTTGTAATCATTTCGCTGATTTCTAGTTGGTCAGGTCCGAACATTGCTCCAGCATCACACACCACGTTTGTTCACCTGTAATCGAGTTCTAATCTAGAGAGTAAAAGTCAGGCAACAGCATTTTATTAAGATTAGCATAGTCAAACTTCACATTGGAATGTGACGCACCGATTGTTATCAACTGCCAAGGCACACTTCACTGTAACTTCCCGCCCCGTAGTAAGTGAGAATATTTGAGCAGTTGTGCGTATGTTTGAAAGGTCGAACGGCATATTACAAAAGAACGAAGTCGTGCTTCCCAGCTTCAGCCAGAAAAGATAAGGAAAACTTAAGTATTCCACATTGAATGGAACACTCAGTGTATGGGTATCGTTAGATACGTTTCTTTTAGAGGCGTTAACCTGTATGGTGAACACCATTTGTCATTTTGGGTATAGCTGATATGTGCAGGAGTGGATATTTGGATTTTCCCGATTTTTTGAACAGAAACCAGATTTCTCCCGGTTTGTACCGCTTTGGGGGGGGGGGCAGAGCGACCTCCACTGGGAGTCAGCTGCACGTCAGGGGGGATCCCCAAAACCCCACCCTTCAGCACAGTTATGGTTGAGGGCAGGTTTCGCAATCCCCCCAGGGCTAAACAAGCCCTTCCGAAATGGTTTAGCATCCTCCCACCTGTGTTAGTTGTTTTTGTGATTTTTACGAGAAACCGTGAAATCCTGTTTTTCCAGCGGCCTTCGGGCAGCGCTTCAAGCTTCTCTCCCAAAGAAGATTTCGCCTCCTGCACGTGAACGGTGCAGACTATAGAGCACTCTTCAAGAGTACCCTATTAATGGATGTCTTAGAGGACAGCTGTCATACCCTTTGCTATTATTGTGCGTACTGCACTCTTATCAATATTTATGTTAAACAAATGAGCATATGTTGGGTCAAAAACATCTATTAAAAGTCCAGTAAGTATAGCTTAAGACACAGATTTATGATAACTCCTACACAAAGTTGCTTTCATGGCTTATTTTCAAAACCCAGTAGGTTTAATTCATTCAAAACATTGTTCAGTTTTGGCAGCTTTTTCAAACTTGACCTCTAGAGAGACAGTCAAAAATATCTGCATTCGTAAGCGAACAGAATTAACACTAGTTTTCAAACAATAGAAATTTTTCTCACAGTGAATAATCAATTTGTTTCAAGTTCGCGACTCCCTGGAGGATCAACAAAAATAATATTTTGAACCCAAGACGCGTGCCGGGTGAAATTCAGACTAACAAATTTAGTTAGCCGGAATACCAACGACAAAATCGCATTATGAGTGAAAAAATTTGGTGAATCTCAATTCGCTATTTTTTGGAAGAAAATAAAATTCACATTAAAATCTCTGTTTAAGAATTAACAGAATTACAACCTGTTCTTTAAGGCACTCGATTTTATATATGTTACCTTTAGTGTGGAATGAATAGGCTGTGGAATGAAAATGCATTATTAATGCAACCTGTGGAAATGTCGGGTTGGATTGTATCGATAAAATATTTCCAAAAAGCTTAAGGTGGTGATTCCTATCGGGGTACTATTGCTAGTGCACGGTTCAAATCAAGTTCAAATTTGATGAAAATTTCCAAAATTACGTTTTTTAACGTTATAGCACCCTCGGCGCAATCCTGCTTCTAAAAGTCGGCGTTTCCGTTCGGGGAAGATTTAGCGATTTATGACAGCTTGCTAGCAGCTCCATAGTTATTATAACTATACTCATTCTAAATATGTCGTTAAGCTCTTCGTTCTTTGCTTGTTGAAGTGACTTCATAGCCTTTTTTGTCGTGAGATACAGCCAACTTTCTTATTTTAGCGTCAAAAACTTGTCATTTTTGCAGAAATCACATAATCCACCTCATCTCTAGCTACGCAAGCCGTAAATCAAACTAAAGGTGTCTATTTGAAGGTCTCAATACTATTCGAGACGTTAGCATTAGCAACAGGTATTGTAGTTTCTGTAATGATGGAAAATGTAGTTTTTGCAAAAATGCGACCTATTTTTTCCAGCGATCGTGGAACATTTAATATGCACCCTGGTGGATTGCCCTTCAGCAGATGTGTTTTGCACATTAATACCCTGAGAGCCGTTTTTAGTTGCCTAGATTGCTACTTTGTAGCTAAAGTAATCGCTTGATAAAGTTGAAAAAGTAGACAAAATTCAAGTTGAACCTACATTTTTGACAATGTCTCTAGATCGAAAAGTGATTTCATAATAATTTAAAAAGGCTCCCCAGGTATTTGATTGCGATATCAAATGATATAACCAAAGTCTCGAGAAAAGTTTACTTGAGTCTGTAACAATCTCCAAGATATTTTATTGCTTCAAAACAATTTTGGAAATTCATACTTTTTTGCATTCATTAAAGAGAAAATGTTAGCAACATTTCGATGTAAAGATGGCTTCTGTAATTCTTTTCCAACTAATGAATGAGTAATTATGGTTCAAAGTTAATGACTCTAAAAGGAATAAAAGGAATCATCACCTCAAGGCATGAAAGAAACCAGAAAAGACTGTAAATGCCGCTGGTAAGCCAAGTACGTACGTTCAAACCAGACCCCCAAATTTAATCTTAACATTTCACAAATCACAACCCTTCTGACCCCAGGCTGTCTAAGTATTAAATTTTAAAATTAAATTAAAATTAAAATCTGTGCCGGAATCAAACCAGGACAGGACCCATTTGAACAGGATTTACCTTCTTATTAACATACCAATTATATTATATTATATTATATTATATTATATTATATTATATTATATTATATTATATTATATTATATTATATTATATTATATTATATTATATTATATTATATTATATTATATATTATATTATATTATATTATATTATATTATATTATATTATATTATATTTAATTATATTCAGAGGGTTCACACTCACGTACTATGGCAAAACCCGTACATTGGCGGGCCAATTACTATGTCAGCTATTCTGTCATGGTGGTCAGCCGTAGCTCTATCTTAAGAGTGCACTGATTTCAACCTTTCGAAGTTCACTCGAATTACTGATATTCAACAACTGCATCTGTTTTTAAAGAGCCTAGAGCCTAGCTGAAAGGAAATGTGAATGTTTTTTCGAAATGAAGTTCAAAACATCTGACAAAGTATCCAAGTCGTCATAAGCCATCAACTGTTGACGTCAGGTCGAGACCTGTAGCTCAATCCGAGACCATAAGTCTAATTGAGGGTAAAAAGCAATGGAAAGACCTTTAGGTTATGACTTTACAGGAGAGCCTACCGGGGCAGTTACGGGGGGAAGTAATATGGAACAGATGATAAATGAAGCACTAAGGAATCTCCATAAGTCCCCCCTTGACACCGGAAGTCTTGAAAGTAAGCCAAAGTACCTCTAACAACAGGAGATCAGAAAAATATTGCTCTCTCCCCGGTTTTTTGCCCGCAGAATTTGGAAATTCAAGCCCACTTAGGTTGAGACAAACTCAACGAGTTGAAATTTTCCATCAAGAGTTATGTAATAGGAAGTAGAATTACAGAAAATGCTTTATAGGGTTGGATCTTAAGGAAAGCCTTTCTGGGTTTTACGTCAGCACACTTTTAGATAGGCTAATTTTAGTATTCAGCTGCATGAATGAAAACAACTTTATCTTCACAAGGGAAGGAGCTACTTTCCAGAAAATACTAGCTTTAGCTAATCTGAGTTAAATATCTTATTAAAAAGTTTGTAAAGCTGAAAACTCAGAATTTTCTTGAAAATCTATGTATTTTCAAATCGATTATCGAGTTCAGATCATTCTCAGGATTTTCCTAAATATTTAGATGCTTCGCACATCGAGTCTATTGTGGACTCATAAATTCCCTGTTTGGAAGAGTAATTAAGGAATGTTGAGGGGTTGTGATTATCTTACAAAAAATGATTATTTAAGAAAATAAATATATATTAGTTTCATCATAACTTAAGTTCACCTTTTTCCCAAAATATAACTGAAAATAAACCTGTTTAAAAATTGATTACATGTTGCTCCTATTTTCCCCGGGAATTGGAAAACATAAAGACTTATGAAAAAAAGCTAAATTAAATTAATATAATTATCAGTAATCAGCAATCGCTTTCGCTTGTTTTTGCAAGCTGCACTTTGTATGCAGCCTAGAAACGTAAGTCTACAGACAATTTAATTTGACAAGAGTATAACTAGCTCCGAGCCATGTACAATAAAGAATTAGAAAAGGTTCGAACTGTCCTTAACTTAGCCATGAGTGGCTTGTCATACTCTTATGTATTATGTGGTTCTGTACTCTGCAATACTGTCAGACCAACTCTTAAGGCTTTTAACTGTCGCTGCAGATTACCCTCATCTAGTTAAGATAAAGCCATCATCTACAGCTGAGTTTGAGCTAAACAACTGAAAGATGGAACGGGATAATTAGCGCTCATATCAGACTCCATGTCGTGACCGATTGCCCATTTTATGATCAGAAGCTTAGACTGATAATAAGCTTTTTAAGCACAAAAGTCGTCAGTTTTAAGCAGCATTAAATTGAGTCATCTCTAAATGAATCTTGAAGTTCAATTACAATTTAGAACTTCTAAGATTAAGCAGTTACACTCAGTCAGATAAAACAAAATCATGACCCTTGCCAAAACAAAACTTTGAAGTTAGGACCTCCAGAACGGCTTATAAAAATTGAACATTTTTCGAATATCTTATGTGATTGCATCAGCTACTTGTATTATTTCGTCATCAAATATCCAAAATTAGAACCCTCAGATTTTTCTGGTCATCTCACCTGTCGGTTCGATAATTAAAGGTGATGTTATTGTTGTTTAAGATTTGTCAGTTGCTGCTAATGCAAACATTGTTCGAAAATTGCGGCATTAACGCGCTGTTTGCTAGTAGTTTATATTTTATGTATTGAAGCTTAAAAGCAAAGTTGTATTAGCCTGGATATTCTCTGGTTTGAAAGTTTAACCACCTTTGACACTAGCGGAAGAAACTTTTCATTACTACTAAATATAGATACAGTTACAGCGCAGCAGCCGTTTTTTGTAGAATATGTCCGCAACAATAATGACAGTGTCTGCACTATTAAATACTGTTTGCTAAATATCATTTATTAAACATAAAAATCCCCCAAATTGCATAAGGCACTACACAATTGACGTTATGGGTGGTAGTTTCATCAAGGCTTCGCAAGGATATTCATTACTGAATACAGGCGGAGCAGCCTGATGTCGTGGATAGCCCACAGTTCGTTTTCTTCGCTTCAGTCGAAAGCAATTCTGACTGCCTCGGGTGATGAACCGATTAGTAAAAATGGTACAGGCAGCCAAAAAGGCAACAATGTTCAGCACAAAGACGACCAGCAGCATCACTAGGGATGGATCTGAGAGAAGGTTGGACTGTTGACCGACGACCGGCGGATATTCGTAAAAAATCCATTCGTTCAAGTCGGATTCCGGGTCACTCCGACTGGGAGAGTTCATTGACTACAATCGACCTGTCTGAAATAAACATACAAATAGGTGTAGAGTCAGCAACACAGATTCATATCAAGTTTGTGAAGTTGCCAGAAAAATTGATGAAAATGAAATTAATAAATCAACAAGGTCCTAAATTTTAATCCGCACGATTGGGGTTTGATCTATCCAACTATACGACAAAAAAACTACTGCAAAAAATTGTTTTTCAAGATTACTGATTAGAAATGTTTCAGTCACCATATGTGATAACTGAATAATGATAGAATGACTAGAATGCTAACTGAATAGGGATAACTTAATGTATCTTTTTATGGCGTTTGAAATGAGATCATAAAATATCTCAACTCAACAAAATCTTTATCCTCTTGAGTCTTATTTCCAAAAAGTTGCAAGTGTTTCGATCAATTTCATACATCGCAAAAAGCATATAGAAATAAGACTAACAGGGAGACTCATTTTACAAGCTTAAGCTAAATTAAGTAATCGTTAAAGCAGGCAGAATTTAGATCCCCCGTAGCCGTCCTAATACACAAATAAATATAAAGCCTAAACTTTGTGATTAGTTTCACATCGTGTCCTAAAACGTTCAGCAACACAAAAGCTTCTGCCAAAGCAGTTAAAACTGAGCTACCAATGTCAGCCATTAAATGAGGCTAACCCTGCTGAGAAAGAACAGCCTGTTAGCAGGCCAAAAGCTAACACTATTAAAGATAATGCTAACTGGATTACCTGCCATATGTGCATGAAGCTGAGATTAGTCTAACTTACACGGTTAAATCCTATAATTGAATAATTTAAGAATAGTACACACAAAACATCCAGTTAGATCTAATGCAAACACTGAAACGTTAGCACACATTAGGCCTGTGTGTATCGGAAATTTACTCACATTGAAAACTAGAGTTGTTTGTAATGTTTAAATTTTTGTTGTTAGGAATAGTTTTTATTTCAAATAAAATTGCTGTCGTGGTCAAGTCCACTCGTCGGATCTTCTCTGATTTAATCAGTAATCAGTAATACTGGACTGTCATGCTATGTATGGAAGCGAAACTTTGCTGTTCACTGACAGCACTGACTGCACAAAAATCTGAACCAAGAATGGCTATGTGGTTGCACATTGCCCAAAGTCTGAGCCAATTAATAAACAGCAAAGAATGCGTTCTTGCTTGGTAAAATCTAACTCTATCATACCACTGCACACTTTTGAACTGGAACAAAAGATTATAGAAATTTTGGTTTTCTTTAAGCTCTCAAAATTAGCTGAACTACAAGCAAAACACAACTGCTTAAACAAAACTGGTGAACTGACACATAAAAAATTACATTGGTCGACAGCACAGTTTAACTTGTTGACTGAAATCAACTTGACATCTTCCCTGGTGAAAGCAAATTTTAGCGGCTGCTAAACAAAAGGAGGAAATGAAACTCACGACAGTTGCAGGAATATATAAGCTAAGTTAAGAATCCCTGCAATACTACAACGATGCTGTCGCTGTATGACTATAAATTTTTCATGGTGGACCCCCCTTAAGTCAGTGTGACTTGACTTGATGCTTAATTCGTGTTAAATTTTAATCCTCAAAAATTAGTTAAAAAAGTTTTAACGGCTAAACTAAAATTCTAATTCCAGGATACCGCAGTTTAACATTTTAGCTTTATTTTAACGTATAATTTGTCCAGATTCATCCACGTCTGTCTGGAGATTTTTTGGCGCACGCGAAAACATGACAACTTTTAAAATTGTGTTTAACACATGAAATCTCAACTTTGAGGTGAAATTACTCGACAACTGTAAGAGTTTGAGTAAGAGTAAGAGTAAGAGTTAAGAGTTAAGAATTTTAAGCACACGTTAAAATAAACCATTTGGAAAATAAAATATGTTAAAATCAGCGAGATTGGAGAAAGTAGAAAAATGACCCAAAACTTAACCCCCCTTAACTTCCTTTGAAGTGATGAGTCCAAGCGTCAGCCGTTAGCGAACAGAGCTTGGTCTTTGCTCTAATAACAGAAAGTTGGCTTAGTGTCATACTCGTATCATTATGTCCCCTTGATAATACTGAAGAACTTATTTGTGTTAATCACTACAGAAATCTCAGTTAATTGAGTTGAGTGTTGTGGTTTGAGCCATAGCTTGAATTGTTCTTATCTATTATAGAATGATATCTTGTTGTTAAATATCACATGATTTCGGTGTTGTTAGTCTAGTAAATTATCAGTGTGAGTCTGCCGCCAAAATACAACATTAAATATGTAACAGTTTGGTATCAACCTTAATAGGATAGGCTCCCATATTACTGCTTTAGGTTCACATGTCCATGCTAACCGGTTGTCAAAGCACAACATTAAGTCGATTAATTAAGCAGCAATGTGTTGATATAATTCCAAATGTCCTCAGCGCATTGCATAAAATAATGTGCTTACAGTGCCTAATGTGCCTCAGTAACTTTAGTTTTCACTCCAACACCAGCGACAAAAAAATTCTGCTTCAATTCATTGAAGTTGAAGCATGTGATTTGGTTGATTCCTGAAGGTCGATTCCTGGATCAGATTATCATCACTACGGTGTTATTCTTAGAACGAGTAAAGGGGACCCTACTACTGGCCGAGCTATCCTACAGAAATGATCTCAGTCCTTTGGAAGAAGTAGCCGGCAAGGACTGGTTTTTGTCGACAAAAGTCTGGTGAAAGTCATCCAAAGCGCGCCGCTGCTGAAATCTTAGCTCAATTGGACGAATTAGTTGTGAAAAAGACTAACTTAGTTCAACTATGAACACTGTGAGATTGCATCAGTACCTATTTGGTTGAAGAGAAGAATTTAGAAGTTATTACGTTTTTCAATACCTATTCAAGCTACACTTGGATTTCGAAAAAGACTAGCTCTTACACATAAATTTATGCACCAGCGCCTAGTTCATGCTTTTCAAACACCTTGCTTCCTAAGAACTTTCTGCCTGTTTACAACAATTGTAAGACTTTCTGATTTCGATTGTCGTTTGAAAAGGCATATGTATTCTGGCAGATTAGGATATGTAAGTCCAGCTAGCAAGTTGGCTAAGCCTGGACTGCACCAAAGGAGTTTAAGAATAGCTGCGGAATAGCAAAAGTCTAACTCCGATTTGTAATGGGAATCCAGCAGTTAATCTCCTGCTATTCTGATGCAATTTTTAAACCTTATTGGTGCAGTCCACGGTAAATAGTTGAGCATTGTGACATGGGTCTTTATTATATTTGTAACTGCTAGAACGATATCTTGCAACTGTGTCTGAAATGATTAAGGAGTTGCTTGCAGATTCAGTTTAGTAATTCAGCCTTGTGAATTGCCTTCTAAAATGCAACACTACGTCGAAGTCAAATTAAACAGCACTGTACCAGAGAATCCTTTCAATTTTTAACTGTTTCGCAAATTAATTGAATTAAATTGACTAGACAAGCAGCTGGCTTTTTGATGGAGCACGATTGGCATTTTTTCAGGGTAAAGTTTCGTAAATTCGTGAACGGACCTGCCTAAGTCATCGCATATTTAGTCTGCCAAAGCAGCAATTCTAAGCCGGTGGTGACTCACGTTATGGCAAACTGTTGGAAAAAATCTTTGCCTTTGTTCTCTTTGCAACCACTGTCGAAAAGGCTATAAGTGGAGAAATTGACGATTATTCCATTGTGTTAAAACAGCGGTATGCGGCATGCTGTTCTAGCTTGTACTCGACGAATTTGGTCTCGCACACCTTGCTGTTACTATTGCTGTTACTATTGCTGCTGTTGCTGCAGTACAAGGTAAAGGTAGCGCAGGAAAGACTAAATCGGAGCTACGTAGAAGACTCTTGGTAGAAGATTTGACTTAACGCAGGTTTTTTGTGTAAATGTTTTTGCGTTTGCACATTTTCTGAAAATTCGTTTTTAGAAATACACACATAAGCACAGTCAAATTGTGCTAAATTGTCATAGAGTGCTCATCGTGCGGCTGCCAAGTGAAAACAATAACGGGGAAATGAAATGAAGGCTCCCTTATTACTGCTATAGGTTTCATTTTTGTTTACATGCCCACGATAACCGGTTGTCAAAGCACAACATTAAGTCGAAGCCGAATTAAGCAGCACTGTGTTAGTATAATTCCAAATTTCCTCAGCGCATTGCATAAAATAATGTGCCTACAATGCGTAATTAATAACTTTAGTTTCTACTCCAGCACCAGCGACAGGAAAAATTCGGCCTCAACTCATTGAGGTTGAAGGATTTGATTTGGTTGATTCTAGAGGGTCGATTCCGAAGCAGATTATCATCACTACGGCGTTATTTTTAGAGCAAGTAACGGCGACCCTACTACTGGCCGAGCTATCCTACAGAAATGATCTCAGTCCTTTGGAAGAAGTAGCCGGCAAAGACAGGTATTTGTCGACAAAAGTCTGGTGAAATCCATCCAAAGCGCGCCGCTGCTAAAATCTTAGCTCAATTGGACCAAGTAGTTGTGAAAGAGACTGACTTAGTCCAACTATGAACTCTGTGAAATTGTATCAGTACCTATTTGCTTGAAGAGAAGAATTTAGAAGTTATTACGTTTTTCAATCCCTATTCAAGCTACACTTGGATTTTCGAAATATTCTCCAAATTCATCAAGAAGTGAAGCCAAAGTAAGCGTTTTCGTTACACAAAAGTAAACGTTTTCGAAAAAGACTACCACCTACCGTTGGTGACACACGTTATGACAACCTGTTGAAAAAACTTTTTGCCTGTGTTCTCTAGGAACCGCTGTCAAAAAGACTATAAGTGGAGAAATTGACGATTATTCCATTGTGTTAAAGCAGCGGTATACGGACATGCTATCTTGCGTTGCTGCTGTTGTTGCTGCTCAAGGTAAAAGTAACGCAGGAAAGACTAAATAGGAGCTACGAAGAAGATTTCACTTAACGCAGGTTTTTGTGTACATTTTTTTGCGTTTGCACATTTTCTGAAAATTCGTTTTTAGAAATACACTAATAAATGTACAGTCAAATTCAGGCTAAAGTGCTCATCAAATGCCCCTAAATGTTTCAGAAAACGTTTGGAATTTCAAAAAAGCTGAAGCTTGTAACTGTGCAGCCCTCGGGCCCTAAGATCATTTTAGTGCTATGTGGCCTCGGTTTCGCAAAACAAGGTTTCAGTCTTTTATTCTTCTTTACTGAAGCTTCCATGTATTGTAGATGATTGTTATAGTGTTGCGGTATTGTACTGTATGACGCAACCGCCATACAGTCCATAGGGAGTGAACAGTTTTCCATTTTTTGACCTGTATTTTACTGTAAAACATATCTGATTCTGCCACAGTAAAAATGCGAGCGGACTATCCTTCTCTACGCTAAACTGAATGTGTAGGGTGATAGAATCCACATTGTTCCTGCAAAACAGGGAATTTCCAGAGAAAGCCTATAGATGAAAAAGGGTCCGGGTTTGGCGGACACACGGGAAATGGCAATCGCAGTTTTGCTAATGTGCAGATTTTGCGGTTTACTTCGCACCATGACTGATGGCTAACATACAATTGAATGGCTCATTTTCACCAAATCCATGAGATCTTTCCTGGCTTAAGGGACAGTGACTACTTTTGCAGAAAAACTGCTTAAAGTGCAGAGATAGACAACTTTAAAATACTGAGCAAAGGGTGTTTTGTATTAATTTCCAGAATGGTCCTTTTCGAAACTTTTCAACTTGTGTGGAGCTTCAACTTCAACTTCAACTTCGAGTGCCAGGTCAGTCAAAGACTACTTACGTGTATTCCTAACGCAATGAGATGTTGCAGCAAGCCAAAATATGTTAAATAGAGAAATACAGTGTAGTATACGTTAAAATTGAAAAAACCCTGACTTGACGTAGCCGAAGACAAGCAATCTAAATCCGCTGTTACTAGCATCCTGTTAGAGGTTAACAGTGAACGCTTCAGCAAAAAAATTGGTAGCATCTTCGAGCCCTACCAAGAAAAGTGAAGCTAAAGTTACTATGTTTCTGTTCATGAAAAAGTAGTAAATTTATGCACTTTTCGGCCAAACTGATGCTTTCAAGAATCCTTTCTTCCCAGAAACTTCTTGCCTGTTACAACAGGTGCATGAAATTCCGGCTTTGATTTCGGTTCGAATAAGCTCTTCCAGCAGATTAGAAAATCTGTAATCTCTATTCAATCAAGTAGCTATGTAATACTTGTAGCTGAGCGTTGTGATTTTAGCCATGGCTGTAATTGTTCTTCTTCAAGAATGTTCGTTTGCAGTTGTGTATCAAATGAGTGTGGAGTTGTTTGCAGATTTAGATTGCTAAATCATCCGTAGTGTGATTCGGCTGCCAAAATATAGCACTAAATCGTAGTGATAGTTGGTTATCTAATTAGTGACATAGCTTTTCCTACTGTGTTGTTGCTTTAAGGACCACGTTTGTCTACTTTACGGACTTTTTGTGGGATCTACTCTCACCAGGCTACTAAACTTGAACAACTAACTTAAAACTTGCGATCCATATTTACTTGAAACTTGCACTCACGTTTAATGCTTGTTCTATTGGTCGGTTTGGGCTTCATAAGGGGCCTGTTTACTGGGAAATATTCTGCACAAAACGTTGAACTATTTTCTCCTGTCCTGGATAGAAGTTAGACTTAACGTTGTTAATTTGTCTTAAAAGGGGGAAGCAGTCCATCTCCTTTGGGGGTCTTTCAGAAGACAAGTTTTCCCTAATTTTATTTCAAATAAACAGTCATTATTTGTCTTCTTGTTAGCCTCCCTCCCTCGGGTGAATGTGTTACAAAATAGATCTGACTTTGCTAAATCCTCTGCAAAGTGATGAATAATTTGCCCGCAGGCTTAGAACGTCTAAGTCTTGCTCAGCTTCTGATCTAATCTTGCAGTATCCGGATAGATCACGCACCCAAACTTTTCAGAACAACCTTGAATTCGGCTTAGTGTCAGGAATGTTTGCATCTAGGTGTGCATCTTCAGGTATAGTTCATGCGTAGACACAATGTGACGCAATTATGTCATACAGACTAAGCTTAAGATTAAAATTAGTCTGCATCAGCCGAATTAAACCGATTAATCTTTAAATTGTGGAAATAAAATTACAAGTCATACGTTCCACATATTTTTGGTTATTTAAATAAACACTTTTGGTACAATACACGGTTTAATTAGCTCACAGTATTAGTCTGTGGAC
>JASAND010010621.1:0-30559 GCA_030248195.1 Trissonchulus latispiculum | reverse complement strand
TAAATTATACGTACGTATGTTTAAACACTATAGCCTTAAAAACTTCTACTAACATTTTCAGTGTTTCAATTTTATTCAATTTTCTGTTCATTAAAGCATTTTTCAACAAGTTTGCTGACTATTCTAAGTTTTCAACGGAAAAATTGCTGTAAACAGAAAAAACGAAATTTAGGTTGCTACTGCATGAGGGGTCGCAACCTTCCCCTACGGTCAATAGTTTCCTCACTTAAGTCAAAATTTTAAATTTTTGGCTAATTTTGCCTTGTTATTGAATAACTGTTTACATAAATTGGTCCGTGGTGGAATATATACTATTTTTCTATCGCTATCGACCATCCAAATTACTAATTTACGCACTCCCGTTTTGTTTTGCAGGCGTTGCAGCATTGGTTTGAAGGTTACGACCCCTGCTGCTGTGGCACACTCCTTTGAATTTAGATTTTGAACTTGAAATTTTTCTGTTTAACCACATTTTACATTTTTACCTTTTTCTCCACACATTTTACACTCTCTTTTGGAGTGTTAAATTGCGGGTCGCTCTGGTCTCCGCACACCGGGGAGGTGGGTCGCACGCCTTTTAACATTCGTTTTCATTTTGGATTCCTTTTATATAGCCTTGAGATTTTTTTAGATGAACACAGACCCTTGAGGTGTCTCCTCCGTCAAGCGGGGTTGGGTCATTCCATCGGTTCTGGAGCTACTAAAGGCATAGGCGGGACAGTAACTACGTGTTGTCTACATATGTTGCGTTTATTCCGCCATGTTTCTAGCATGATTTTTGTGTGCTTTATGGATACTGCCTTAATTTTGTTTTTTTGTGTGTTCTAGTTAATCCTGTAATCCTGTTTGTCTATGCCGGTACCGACCCCCTATCGTTAGTGCCGTGTGTGTCCCCCAGGATTGATAGCTCAGCTGGATTTGGTGTGTTGGATTGTCCCGGCCTTAGCTTTGGGGCCTGGGTCTGGCGCGGCTGGTTGCCGCCATGATGGTCGGTTGTTCTGGGAGCCGGGTCTCTGCTGGGTCTTGTACGTACCGGTCTCTGGAACTGTTGCTCTGCAGGCCCTACTGGCTTCTGGCCGACTACTGACTCTTTTGGGCACTTTGTGCCATGAACTATTTGTTTCCATCTGGTTTGGCAGCCTGTGCTGTTTGGGTACGGCCTGCCCGGCAGTTGGTTTGGACTTTTGGGGGCACGCTGTGCCATTTGTGGTTGTTCTACCGGGCTTGCGCCGCTTTGGTTTCGGCCTGTTGGCCGCTTGTTGGGACTTTTGGAGCA
This sequence comes from Trissonchulus latispiculum, assembly GCA_030248195.1. Classification (NCBI taxonomy): domain Eukaryota; kingdom Metazoa; phylum Nematoda; class Enoplea; order Enoplida; family Ironidae; genus Trissonchulus; species Trissonchulus latispiculum. Next base: position 29,283 of record JASAND010010621.1, on the reverse strand, counting down.
CGCTGTGCCATGTGCGTCTATTTCCATCCATTTTCCCCTGGACAGGTTGGTTGTCGACTTTGGTATGGCCCTTTGGGAGCTTGGGTGTTGTCAACCCCTGGAGTGGTCAAGGGGCTCCTGGGTTTTGGCTGGGTTCCTTTGGTCTGTCTACCGCCGACGGGGCGCCGGGCTCAGTGTTCACGGCTTGCTTGGCCATTCGTTGGTTGCTGTGTTTCGGTCCCACTGAACTTTGGTTCCGGCTTGGTTCCGACTTAGACTCTGCTAGAACTGTCAGGAGACCTTATGATGCCTGCTACGTGCTTGCCTGGGTAGACTCCGGTTGTATGGTTTTTGGATGAAAGACATTGACAGTAAAAAGTAACAGTTGCGGTGCTGGGGAGAAAACCGCCAGTGTCCTTTTCCTTCACACACCCGTGACACTCTTCCACCACCCAATTTTGTGTTGTTTGCCGTATATGTCTGTTCAGGTGATTGGTTTTTCGGGTACTGATATATTGGTTGTGATTTGAGGGGAGGAAGCCGACAGGATTAGATTTCAAAATTGGGGTCCGGTTGATTAATTTTCGTTTATTTGTAGTCAGGGTTTCTGCTATCTTTGGCTTTGTGGTTTCGCATCGGATTTTTTCTTTGCATTGATTTGGCATTATCTCCTTGTTGTTCATTACAGTTGGCGGCTATTGCTGTGCTAATTGCTTTGTTGGTTTTTTGTTCTGTAATAGCTTCTTGTGATAGTTATTTTCAGTAGTGGTTTTCACGATTTTCGCATTTCGTTTCTGGTCAGTGCTGCCCTAGCAACCCCTCTTGTTCTCAGCGGCTTTGGACAGATTTTTTTGTATCATTTGTATTACGTAGTTTGTCCTTTTTATAGATAGTAACTGTTGTAGTAACCAATAATTGTAATTTGATATTATGCACGAAATTTTTTGTAATCGTTTATGTAGCTATGTTTTGTTATAGTACGTAATACTTATATGATGTTAGATGTGAGTACTTATATGGTAGCAATATTAATGTGTGTAGGTAGTAATACGTAATGTGGAAAATGTCTCGATTAAGTTACGAGTAGTTTTATCATCGGCCGAGCTATATGTGTAATTTTATTTTTACGTAAATTGTAACAAACATTTTATCTGTACTAGTACGTAGTATAGCTGTGGGTAATCCCATTTTATCTGTTTTTGTAACCGTGTAACCAAAAGAGGGGGTATTATGTGAAGTTAGCTCCGACAGGAAAGATCTAAATTAGTCAAGAGATGCTAAGCCTAAGCAAGTTTAGATGTAAATTCAAACAAATGGTCAATGTTCCTCGTTTCTCCTGACTAGATTCGTAGGTCAGTTAGCTAATATTCACGATTCGTTAGGTTCGGGGAATTCGCGTAACAGTGGGTTAGGTTATTCAATTGGGTAAGGCCGTTCCGTATAAGTTGGGGATTTGGTGTGAGTTGTGTTAAGTTTCGGTGCTTGCTATTTGAGTAAAATACTTTTTGTGCTTGGTCATTTTGAGTGTTGTATTTTCCTACTTTGCTATTTCATTGAGAGTGCCTAAAATTAATAAATCGTTGTAATCGTTTTTCTTGAGTTCCAGTTGGTCAGGTTCGTCTATTCTCTCCGATATCGCACATCACTGTTGTTCACCTGTAGTTTTTGGATCTTGACTTAGTGCATCAAAGTCGGACAACAGTATTTTATTCAGTTCCATAGAGTCAAACTTCACAATGTCACACTGCATCTGCATTTACTCAGTCAATTTTGTTGTTGTGCACACCCAACATTAGTGCTAAAGTGCTAGAGTTTTCCGCAGATGCAAAAATTCTACCAACTTCTGAACATGACAGCACTCAGCAGGTCCTCCCTCAAGCAGCAGTCGGGTAATTTGTCTGTGGAATACTCGTACAGCTACGCTCTTATTTAAGTTTAAAGAAAATAACTTTTTAAAGAAAGATTCTTCTGGAAGAAAGAAACATTCTTTCAAAGGAAAGAAGGAAGAAAGAAAGTTAAGGCAAAGATTCAAGTGTAATTGAATCCTGCCTTCCCTCCCAGTGTGCGCTTGTCGCACATAAAGCATAAGATAACTTAAATGTGTTAGCTGTCAATCAAACTTTTACCTTCACGTTAATGTGTTTATCTTGAAAGAAGAGTGAAAGAAATATTCTTTTGAAAGAAAGAAATAAACTTTATTTCGAAAGATTCTTTCTTTTAACTTAGATAAGAGCTTATTTGTATAATATTTAATGAGTATTCTGGGTGTCGGATATGCATGTATGTACGTTGGGTGTCTGTACAGCTTCTAGAGCTGTGATCCGGTTTCATCTCGGATGTGAAACTTTTATATCCTTGTTTTGCGATGCCCTGGTTTGCAGTTTGTCATATTCATTTAACTGCGTACATAAGTATATAATTAATTTGATAAGGTACTGAAAAGCTGCTTACATTTATGACATAGTATTGCTAAAAGTAATAACAGCAAAATGTGGCGGCAAATCAGTCTGACCATTGAATAGCATTGATACATATTTGAACTGAAAATGACAGGCTTGGAATCCTTTTTGCTTTAATACTCAAAATCCTTTTACTTTGCCATTTATTTACATATCAAATAGTAGCAGATGCTGGCTCAATTGGCATAAATGGGAAACTTTATATCGCCCATCACAAACTTTTATTAGCATTCTAGATAACGATTTACTGGTTAGACTTTCTCTGTACTAGCCATTTAGAAATAACCTGTTCCAACTAACATAAAATGGTTTGGCTGAGAATTTATAAATTGTTGAAGAAAAGCTGGTCGTGCAATCAATGGACAGCTCTACCTTTTAGCTGCTGATTATGATTTCCTCAAATGAAGGTCCTGAAAGTTGGATCTATATCAAAATTTTAACTGTAATGAATGACATTTTGCAGCCAAATTTGATGTTTTTAATAAGTTATGCTTCGTAGCACGGTTTTAGTCGGTATTTTCACGCATCTGAACGTAAATTTTTCGGGAGGCTACGAATGTGCGAAGCTAGACCGCGAAGCAAACGAGTGTCGCGAACGAGGGATTTGTGCTCGACAATTTTACAGAGCTACGACCAGACATGTGCAGGAGGGGAAGTTCTGGGGGGGGGGTGGTATTTTTCCGGTTTTTAGTGGAAAAATCCGGATTCTGGGGGGTGAGGAACCCCGCTGGGGGGTGAGCTCATGTCTGGGGGTGAAACCCCCCCCCACCCCCCCCCCCCCCCCCAAGCACACGTATGGCTACGACTGCAAATCCCTGCTAGAGAGTACCTGCGTGATGACATAGGTTCAAAACCTTGCAACGGATGAAAATTCTTTAAACTGTTCATACTTTTAGATACATAGCGTTTTACCAAGATGGATCCTTTTGTAAAGATTTCGCCAACTTGTCTAAATTATTAAGTTGTGCTATGTAAGTTAACACACAGTAAATGAAACTGTTACTCTTGCTGTTACTGTTGTGTAGAGTCCTGCTTACTTAGCTAATTCACACTATGACGGCCACGCGCTGAGTTGGGTTTCAAATTTCGTAGGGTCAAGTGAGGAGTTCGGATTCAACTAGGCACCCTTTTGTCTACGTCCGTTCATTACTTTCAGTTATTGTGCCTTCTCCTGAAATTGTAAGTTCTGTAAGTTTTGTAAGTTTTCCATTCTAATGTTTTCTTTGCTAGTTCCTTTGTTTCTTCTCATTTTCCTAGAATACCTAAGTTAAGTGAAAAGAATTACGCTTGCTCCATCTTGCTTTAGTATGTTTGCTTATAAGGGATTCATCAGCCGTAGACACACCCGACAAAGCTGTAGATCTAATTCTTCAGTCAGAGATTTAGTCTCAACCTAGTCAAATCCCTAGACTATGCTAAGTTTGCTGTAATCCGTGATACAAATATATAGTATACATCGTGCTGCAACTTGCTCGTAGCACGACGCGTGTCAGTGCATTTAATTTCAGAAAACTTAGTTGTTTCATAAAACTAAATTTTGATGCCAATCATAAGGAAATCGACATCGCAAATCTTCATCTTGCAATCATCGAAAGCATATATCAAGCAATATGTTTATTAAGGCCATAAATGATCGTCATAAAGCATGTTAGAACAATACTAGGTATAATTCTAACACCTTAACTGATAAAAGTTAAGCATCAATTGAGGGAATGTGCGGGAACGGGTAGCCGTTGTTTTCATCTTTTTATTATTATTATTATTATTATTATTAATATTATTATTATTATTATTATTATTATTATTATTATTATTATTATTATTATTATTGTTTATTATTTTTATCATTAACTTGCAGAAGAAACACAAGCCAGTAAACATCAATTAGTGCGTTCTGGTAAAGTTTGACACAAAAATGTGTGTACAAAATCTGCAAGGCCTCCAGTGAACTAAATATACGTTGTAGCCCCAAAAACCATATATTTTCAGAATCCCTGCAGCGAGACGAACATTTTTACAAAATTTAAAATATGGTTTCATGGGGTTCCGACGTATATTTAGTTTACTGGACTCCTTACAGACTTTGTGCACACATTTTTGTGTCAGACTTTACTTAGTTCTACTCTCTGCTTCAAGAACTTTTATTTGTACTACATTGACTAGCTTTTTTGAAGACTAAAATTTTGTTTTGGTCGATTGTGGTCAATTTTATCTACTCAACAAAAGCTTTCTAATTATATTCATTATTAGGCTAATTGCTTCACTTTCGATTTTGGGTCATTTTGGGTCCCCCCCCCCATTACTCCAACCTCCAAATAGAGTATTATGGCATTCGTCAAATACGTATTTTCGGCAATCTTTAGGTACCACGATTAATTTCATACGTCTAAACATCACATACATCACGACGTCTAAACTTTAGTTTTCGGCGTAGTATATCATTTTCAACATAGTAATCAGAAGAAGTTTTACGTATATTATAAGCTTCAACAGGGTTTTGAGGAAGGACTTTGTTTTGGAGAAAATTCATCATATTAGCCGTAAAAGGATCAGATTGTAAAGCTTGTTTCCAAATTTCAATACCTGCCTCGGATGCCAGTGGGTCCTCCGGCCCTTCGTATTCCTCCTCTATATTCGTAATTGCAAATAGAAATTCAGGAATTTTAGGGTGGTCAGCAAAAGAGCCGGCCACTAGAGGAGGATTACGAGATAACGCGTCTGGAGCCCCATTTGTGATGCCAGGGCACTGAATAACACGAAATCGGAAAGATCGCAAAAATGACCGCTAACGGGCAATGCGGCCCAAAGCTGTTTTGGGGACCACTTGGTCACCCAACATGTATTCTAAAGCTTTATGATCAGTAATTACGTCAAATTCACAGAGAATCAAATAATGTTGAAAATAAGAAATACCGAAAAATATAGCCAACGCCTCCAATTCGGTGACGTGGTAATTCTTTTCAGCAGTATTCAGCGCCCTGGCGGCATATGCGACCGGATGAAATTTATCTTGATCATCCATTTGTTGGAGCACGGCTGCAATGCCCTGAAAACTGGCATCCGTGGCTAGTGTGAACCGTTTGGAAAAATCAGGATATACTAGCACCGGAGCGGTAATAAGTTTTTCTTTTAAAGTCTCAAATGCCAGTTGACACGCACTACTCCAGACAAATTCAGCGTCCTTTTTAAGTAAAGAATTCAAAGGGTGGGCAATTTTAGAAAAATTTGGAACAAAACGTCTATAATAACCAGCGAGACCAAGAAAACTTTGTATATCTTTGACATTCTGAGGAACAGGAAAATCTTTGACGACCCGAATTTTTTCCGGATCGGTGGAAATCCCAGACGCAGAGAGTACGTGTCCGAGAAAGGGCATTTGAGATTTTGCAAATTCACATTATGAAAGTTTGAGAATGACGCGCTCTCTTGAACAACGTAAAAAGACTTCCAAAAGTTTGTCTAAATGATCAATTTCGGTGGAACTGGTAATGAGAACGTCGTCAATATAAACTGTAAAACCTTCCATTATCCGGTCTATGATGCGCTGGAAGGTTGAGGGAGCATTGCAAAGGCCGAAGGGCATGACCTTGAATTCATACAGCCCTGAGTGGGTTATGAAAGCTGTTTTTCCACAATCGGGGGGGGGGTAAATTGGAATTTGATGAAAACCCGAAGCCAGATCTATTTTAGAAAAAATTGAGTGACCCAAAATTGATTCGAATAACCCGTGAATGTAAGGAATAGGGTAACAATCTTTTTTAGTAATAGCATTTAATTTGCGATAATCTACACAAAGACGCCAATCCCCGTCCTTTTTCGCGATTAAAATTATTGTGGAGGCCCAGGGGCTTCTAGAGGGCTGTATGAGTCCTTGTTCGAGCCATGCTGCCAATTTGGCATCAATAATTTGTTTTTGAGCAGGGTTGACTTTATAGGCCCGTGCTTTTATTGGGCGTTTTCCCGGCTCAATTTCAATATAATAATAATCTATGTCTGTTTTTCCACAACCTCCAGCTGCATCCCAGATATTAGGAAAATTTAGGATCATGAGACGCAAACGGCGCCGATTTCGACGAGTTAAACAACAATCTAGAAATTGGATTATTTGGTTCAAGAGAGCGCGTTTTTCGGCGTCCGCAAACGCTGGTGAATTGACTAATTCAACCAGTTTTTTGTTGCGTGGCATTCCCATTTGTGGAATCCACCGTTGCGGACCCCGAATCGGTCGGGATGCGCTTTGCTAGGAGTTCCTGTCTATTTAAATACGTATATCCAGTTTCGCCTGGATGAAAAGATCTAGAAAATTTTACCGGTACCCAAGATCCTTGAACGGGAGGTTCAGGTTCTTCTTCTACCGCCAGGTCCTCAGGGAGGACAGGTGGAATATCGTTCCTCCCAGTTTGGCTTCCCTGTGCGGGAACCGTACCGGGAGATACGTCAAGAGGGCCGCCTAGGCCAAGGTCCAGACAGTCCTCACCACTAGCGTAGCCAGGAAAAAATTTCGGGGGGGGGAATGCAAAATTTTTTCGGGGGGTCTGGGGGGCGGGGCCTCCCAGAAGCTGAGAAATTTTTCTATTTCGTGACCTACGTGGAATTTTTACAGAGTATTCGTTGAAATTACAATAATTTTTAAGGCGCAGTGCGTGTTCATGCACCAAAATGACGCAGAAGGTGGTCAAAGTACATCAAATAGAGTACGTGGTACTCGTTTTTAAGCGCGAAACACGTATTATAACGGTACAATACACATATTTCGCGCCGAAGGCGCGAAAAGTTTTTGAAAAATGGACGTTTTACACATAGCAGGAAAAAATTCCTGGGGGGCAACACAATTTCGGGGGGAATTCCCCCCATTCCCCCCCCCCCCTGGCTACGCGCCTGGTCCTCACTGACAGCAGGTTCCACCTGACCTCGGCAGGGCAACTCGACCCAGTATTGCACCATGTCAGAAAAACCCACAGATATCCGGGGTAAGGGGCGTTTCAAATTTTCTGGTAAAGGAGACAAGAGATCAGAAGGAATTAAACATGGAGTTAAATGTCCAATTTCGGGTGATGAGGGGGTGGCTACCCCCTCGTTCGAAAATTTTGGTGGCTCAGGGGGAGCAGCTAAAGCTTTTGCTAGACTCGTGTTTTCTTTAATGACCTCAAGGTGTTCTTCTTCTAGGGGGTGGCCTAGCCCCTCTTTCGAAAAAATGTCTAAATCCATGCCTTCTTCTGAGCAGTGAAGAACAATTTCAATATCGTCTTGCAGTGGTTGATTCAAATATGGATCGAAAGGCGACCCTTCTCGAAAGGGAGGCCTGCCCATGCATGTGGTGACTGCGTAGATCAGATCCCGTCAAAATTCTTCCAAACGAACTTGTGCCGGTGTAAAAATAGAGTTTACCCCCGGACAAGGTGTTTGGGCCGAGTAATCCTGCACAGGAACGACTGAACCAATTACAGTCGACCGAGGAACCTGGACAGTTGTTGAGGTAGGGTTAACCATCAGAAATTCGAAACAATTTTCTAAAATTTGAACCACTCCGGCGTAAGGTAAAATTTTGTGATCAGCCATAAGAGACTCCATAGGGTTGAAAAAGCATAAAAGACCCCGGACAGTGGAGGAGGTACGAGCAGGAGCCCACACCTCCGAGGAAGGGGGTACAGTGACGTCTACCGCCATGACCGCGGGTGCTTCGTCGCACCAATTTGCCAAAAATTCAGACCGAATTTCAGTTGAAGAAAGTAAAGGTTGGCGAAGGCCTTGCATGTTAACTTCGTTTGTAGAAAACAATAAATCCCAATGGAAAGTTTTCATAAAATCTGTACCGATTAGCATATCCCGATAAAATTGAGGGGGCCATGTGAAAAGACCAACCGTATTCTTTACAACCGATAGAAAAAATTACAAAAACGTTTGCAGAAATTTCGAGGGGGGCATTGCTAGAAGTTACTGCCGTAATTGGGTCCGGATGGTCAAACCGTCAATTCTTTGCACTGTCCGGGGACTGATGATAGAAATTGATGCCCCAGAATCAATAATTGCCAAAATTTTTGTTTTTCCAGACATGACTACCAAAGCTGGCATATTATCAGCGGCGGCCAAGACCTGTTCGGATTCCAGGTCGGAGAGACTCCCAGGGGTTACCGCAATTGAAGTCAAATGGCCTAACAGAGGTTTTTCCTCCTGTTGAACTAGCGTAGATGTAGAAGTTTCCTCCGTTTCTGTGGCCACCGAGGCCGTCTGGGGCCCGGCGCTCAGCTGAGGGAATGGGGGTGCCCCTCCCAAAACCGGAGAAAAACCCGCTGTCCAAGAAGGGGAGGGGTGTTCTTCAAGAAACATAATGGAATCAAATTCTGGGTGATCAGGGCAGGTACGTGTTAAAAGAAAAGCCATGTCCCGAGTTTGTTGGGAGAGGACATCGTAATATTGTTGCATGAAATCAAAAGTTTCGCGTTGAATAGAGCGTAAATTATTAAAATTATGGACCATTTTAGAAAAAACATTGCACAGTTGTTCCTGGGACATGGTTAAATCTAAATGTTGTGAATCCAAGGTGCTTACCGTTTCTGAAGTGGAAAGGGCGATGGGGGCAGGTTCCTCCCCTTTTGAGGCCTTGCTGAGCGCACGAGACCACTGAAATAGTGAATTGCTCAAACATTTGATTTGCCTGTTGTAAAGTCATCCCTTGCGACGGTAGTGGGGGCTTCCCACCCAAGGAAGGTGTAGGATTTCGCACAACTCCCGAATCCGAAGCACGCACAAAAGTTTGAGACAAATTCGGCACTCCAGCATTCTGCAGAGAAACAGTGCGCTGAAATGGCGCCGGAGTGGGTGTCGCAGCACAGGGGTCGCAGCCGCCGCTGATGGGGGATTTTGTCCCTGAATATACGTAGTTTGGGCTCCCGAATTTTGTACAGGTTTAAAGTTTTGAAGGGGAACAGAAGATTGAACTGGGGGGGATTTTGTGGTGGGGGTACGTATTGAGACAATAAGGGGGCAGGGTTATAGTTTGTGGGGTAATATTGTTGTTGATAGGTTGAGGACCCCGGGTATTGAGAAGGGTAGGCATTTTGTGAATACATAACATGGTCAACCCTTTCTGGGGGTGGGCGATTTCTGTAGTCAGGAGGGGCTTTGGAAGGATAGCGTTCCCAGCATTTTTCGTATGGATGGCCCCGCTTTTTACAATATCGGCAAGGGGCAGAAAATTTTTTCCGTTTTTCCTCCTCCCATTTACTTAAGGCTTCTTGGAGATGCTGTTCAAACCAGTCCTTCATTTTCCGAAAACCTAGACGAGAAGCCGCGACTTCAAGGTTGGACTGTGAGGGAGTGTCGGTAGTTTTTGAGGGCTGGGTTTTTTTGTCGGTGCCCCCCTCTTCAACATAGTAGATTGGCAGGTCATACGAGAGGGTATCACACTCCATGGGACGGGCCTCCCGAGATTCCAAACGGTCAATAATGCGACGCACGTCTTGCATGGTGGGGCGTTGATGTAAATAAAGGGCAGCTAGAGCCGAAGCAAATTTGTCGTGCACCCCCGCAAAAAGTTGTTGAACGCATTCTTGTTCGCGCTCTTCTTGTGTGTCCCACAGGTCGAGGGCCATCGCTTGCAATTCTGAAATATAATGACGAACGGACTTGTTGTGAAGTTGCTTTCGGAGTGCAAAAGCCGAGAGCCGCTCTGGCAGTCAAAGTTGCTGTTTTGGAAATTGCGATTTAATCAGTTCTAGAAATCCTGGATACGACTCCACGACCTGTGGGCCACAGCGAGAGGCGAAAATTTGGGCTTTCCCCGTTAATTTATTCCAAAGGAGGCGCCCCACTGCTCTTGAGGAACTGCATGAACTGCCACTGCCGACTCAAATTGGGGTAACCAATCTTCGAAATATGCATATTTTGGGTCGTACCGGGGGACATCCCGTAAAACTTCCAGGTAGTACCGAAAAAGACTAGTGTCAAGTTTTGGGACCGAAATATCGGTAGCTTTGTTTATCGTAGTTATCTAATATCGTAGTTTTGGAATTCCCGGTTTTTTCCCCACATTATTAACTGAATAATTTGAGTGGGCACCCATAGATGAAGGAGACTGCGAAAATTTTGAGGGAGGCGGTGAATTTGAATTTTGTTGGGAAGGTGGAGGAGGAGGTGGTGACTGTTCGCAAGCCTGATGCGGCTGGGCAGGCGCCGAAGGAGGCTCCGCGACAAAATCTTGCTGTACTGAGGGCGAACCTCCCGAAGAAGGGGCGCCCCCAACAGGAGCCAACGCTACACCTTTACCTCCCCTCGGGGGAAGCGCGGGTGTGCGCTGCTCTTGCTGCCGCGGAACTTCAACCGGTCCTGCAAGGCGATTCTCTGTAACGTAATCAGCCGCGCAAGCATGTGAGGCCACCATCTCCGCCATGTAGTAGTGATTGTTGGGGACCTGCTGCGGTAAAAATGGAGGGACTTGTAGTGGGGGCAAATTTTGTTGGGACCCCTCCCACAAATAATTATTATCCAGTTCACGAATTACTGGATTTTCAAAAACTTGTTGCTCCAGACGGTCATAGTTGAAATTTGCTGGAGTACGTACGAGATATTGGCCCTCAGGATGCTGTGAAGTTGGGGGCAGATAACGTAATTGGGGCAGTTGTTGCTGCATATGGGGTTCCGGGGCTGCAATTTTGATTCCCTCATATAAATGTTGACCATAAGACCCCGGATGAACAGGATAATAACGTGGGTCGCCTTGATTCAAAAAATTTTGATTGGCCAATTTTTCTGGGAAGGCCAAAGGTGGATTTTGAGATGCAGGAGGGGGAACTTGCAAAGGTGGAGAGGGAGGAGGCTGAGTATGATACAAAAGTGGGGCAGAGGGACCCCCATGGCAAATTGGGGTCTTTTGGATTTGAACGTATGAAGGGGCGGTCTGCTGATTTGGTAACAAATTTCCATGCTGATCCCGGGGAAAAGTGATCCCGCCAATGTGTGAAGGCCGAGACATTTGGGTTGTGGACCCATTTGCGTACGTATTTGGAAATTTTGAAAATTTTCCCCAGAATAGACGGGTTGGGGTAGATACTAGATAGGGGAGGTATGGGGTCCCCTCCAGTTCGGACCATGACCACAGAATTTTGGCTGTAGGCAGAATCATACACAGACCCTGCTTCGGAATCACCCGAATTAAGGGGGGGTTGGCCGGCCGTAGCCTGGATTTGGGTGGATTGAAAAACCCCATGATTTGGGGGGGGCGCCCCCCCACCTGCCTGTTCAGAAGAAGAACCCCCACCATTTCGAATATTAGTAGAATTTTGCGGTATTCTTAGCTGAGAATACGTACTTTCGGGGGGCACCGATGATTTAGGGGGGCTTCCCCCGAGCCTAACAAGGCAGAAACTACTTCTTTGGCTGCCTTGCCAGCATCAAACCGGGGAGAGATAAAATTGTCAAAATCACGTCGAAAATATGAATTTTCTGAATGTTGGGGGGTGGTGGGTTTTTCTACAGGCTGGGGAGTAATTTGTGAGGGTGCAGGAACTGACCCTCCCAAGCGTTTCTACCCGGGTCTCCCTCTGACTCTGTGTATAATTCTGGTCCGAATTTTGGGGAGGGACAGCCCAGTGTAGATTGGGAGGAGCGCAAATTTGATCGGTGTAGCTCAGTGGGTCCCCCCCAAGTATTTTGCAGAGCACCAGAAAAAATTAAGATTACAGCTGGAGGTCTTCCCTGCGGGGAAACTTTCTCCAGCAGTAAAATTACGTCAGGCGCGAGGGGGGGGGGGGTAGGAGGGCGGACACCCCCCGAAAAATTGCAGGTGAGGGAACTGAATTTTGGGGGAGTCGGTTTTCCAGATTTTCTGGTTGAGAAAAATCTTGATTTTTGGGTTGGGGGAGTTCCCCCTGTAATTGATCAAACTAAGGATTTGGGGGTGGCGACGTAATTATAACTTGGGGAGGTGCAGATTGAGTAATCTGCAAACTAAAATGGGATGGATTATTTGAAAAATTCTGGGGAGAATTTGATGAATTTTGGGGGAGAGTCTGAGAAATTTGAGGGGGGTTCTGAAAATTTTGAGGGGAATTTATGGGATTTTGGGGGAGGTTCGGAGAATTTTGGAGGAGATTTTGCAAATTTTGAGAGGGATTTCATCCCCCCAACACGTCCACTGAGGTACACCTGGGCTCACCCAAAACATTATCCAACCCGCCAACAGCCCCAAGAGGTTGGGGGAGGTGATAAAAATTTTGGGGGAGATCGTTAGAATTCTGGGGGGGATTCTGGAATTTTTGGGAAAAGTTTTGAAAATTTTGGGGGAGACTCTGTCCCCCCACCTCCCCTACTGACAACCGTGCAGATACGCCAGCACCCCCAGAAATTTGGGGAGGGGGGTTGAACCCCACCAACTCAGTTCCCCCCAAATTCGTAGACCGGCGTTTTTGGAAAAATTGTTGATTCAAAAGCTATCGGAATTTTCAGGTGCTTGCCCAGCAGGTAATTCCGAAAAAAGTCGGGCAGTGTCGTCACGTAATTTTTTAAGGTAGCGAGTAAGTCGGGGGAAGAATCAGACATATTTACTCAAAAGTTAAGGTCGCCAGTTTGGTTTGGTTTGGTTTGGTGGCCGTTTGGTAAGACTTAGATTGCAAGTGAATACCGGTGGTATGTGATGTTGGAGAAATGGAGGATCCTGACCAACTAGCAATCAATTTGGCGATTACAACGATTTAATGAATTTCGAGCAACTTCAATGACAACTGTTAACAAAATACAGAATTTTAGACAGAACGCAGAACTTGACCAAAATTAGCACAAAATACCAAAAATCCGGCAGAAGCCGACTAGCGACAAAAGGATCTATAGCAAAACCTAACAAACAATACCTTCCCCAAACTTCGAACCCAACTGCTCCCATTCACTACCCAACCACAACTGAACCTAAAACTACCAATATGGCGAATATCAACTATTAGCTAACAGACCTATGGAATTAGACAAGAGTAATGTAAATCATTGAACGTTTGTCGAAGTACAATACTAATTTTACTTAACTCGTATTATTAACCAAATTATAATTAGTTATCAAAAGTCGAGGTAATGATAATTATTTTAACAGTTTAGAAGCTGTAGGGTATTATACAGTCAGTGGCCGCAGCATAACATACATTTTGTGAAAACGTATTAAACTTTGTAATGAACTAAGTTGGCTAGAAATCTCACTCACTTGACTTGATTGGATTTGATTTTCTCTTCAAGTAGAGATTACGGGGCCATGATGCTTAGGCTTGACGTTTAGGACAGATTCAGGTAACAGCTCACTTTGCACGGTAGGTCAGCGCTTTTGTCTTGATTTTAGAAAAACTTCGATAATAACTTTTGACTACTAGGATAAGACTTAGACTACAAGTGAATATCGGTGGTGTGCCGTGTTGGAGAAATGGAGGAACCAGACCAAATAGAAACCAATTTGGCGATTATAACGATTTAATGAATTTCAAGCAACTTCAAAGACAACTATTAACAAAATACAGAATTTTAGACAAAAACAAAGAACTTGCCCAAAATTAGCACAAAATATCAAAAATCCGGCAGAAGCCGACTAGCGACAAAAGGACCTATACCAAAGCCTAACAAACAATACTTTCCCCAAACTTTGAACCCAATTGCTTCCATTCACTACCCGACCACAACTGAACCTAAAACTACCCAATATGGCGAATAACAACTATTAGCTAGCAGACCTATGAATTTAGACAGGAGTGATGTAAAATCATTGAACGTTTGTCGAAATACAATACTAAGTTCACTTAGGCTTAGCAACTCAAATATAATTTATATCTTTGCTGTCGGCTAACTTCACATAATACCCCCTCGTTTGGCCCCTGGCGGCGACGGACGGGTCCACACAGTTAGAAGACTTGAAAAAAATGTTACTCACAGGTACCTTAGGTACCAGTAAAGATAAAACATTTGTGAAAATTACGTAAAGGTAAAAAGAATCGACAGTGGTGAACATACACCATGCCACGGTTGAGCACACAACTTTTCTAACATGCTAACGGCCGACGATAAAACTACTCGTAACTCAATCGAGACATTTTTGACAAACTACTAGAAAAATTACCTACTACAACACCTACGTAAAAGTTTCAAATTCCCGCCCAAGACCACCCAAGCACCAAAAGAGTAAGGTCTGCACCGACAGGAATCAGTATCAGGAAAGAGAACAAAACCCACTATTGTAAATATGTATATATATGACAAGAAAAATTATTATGCATTTAGATATCAAACAAAAATACGAGAAATCAAAAATTCTACATAAGTAGCAGCCATGATGGAATGAACAGTAAATGAATAAACGATATGGATATGGTATACATGCGTAACAATGCCAATATAGGATACTAGATTAGTGAAAAACAAAACAATGAAAAGAAATGTCATCACAGAGTTGCAATTTTTAAGAAAAGAAGTAGAAAGAATTTTGAAGAAATACAAGCGAAACCATAAACTCTGCAACCGCTTTAGTAGAAAAACAACGCAAAAAGTGACAGCGAAAAAAACTGTACCAGCACCGACAGATACAGATAACCGAGGTAGCGGGCACCCTGACGAAAGAATAAAGAAAATATAGTCAAACCGAACCCCAATTTTTAAATTTAACCCCTGCGACTCCCTCACTTCAAATCACAACCAATATAATAGAACCCGAAAGAAAACCAACCACCAATACAATGATTAAACAACAACAAAAACTCACAAAAGATTAGGGTGGGGAGAGAGCGTCACGGGTGTGCTAAGGAGGGGACGCTGGTGGTTTTCTCCCCAGCACCGCAAACAGTTGCTGTTACATTCACAAAGTCTTTCAGCCCAAAAATTCAGACAGCCGGATCATACCAAGGCAAACCGTAGCAGGCCTCACGAGGCTTCCTGCCAACGTCACCAAGTCCAACCCAAAACAAACGGAGCCACAAGGCACCCGGGACCAGAGCTGAGCACAAACAAATGGCCATGCAAGCCGTGGACGCATCAGCCTGGCACCCCAACGGCGGTAGGAGGACCACAAACACCAAACCCAAATCGAGGAGCCAAAGGACAGGCTCCAGGGGTAGAGACCCGTCAAGGCCCTTAAAAGCCCTGACAATCCAAAGGCAACCCTGGCCAGCACAAACCAAGATGGCAGCCACAAGGCAACAGGACCTGCCAACAAAGTCCAACAAAAGGCCAAGAAAGCCAGAACCAACTGGCGCTGACGAAGATGGCAGCCAACCGCAGAGGCAGAACGCCCCCACAAGCCGGCACGGCAACCAAACAACTGGAAGCAGGACACTTCCAAAGCCACAAGGGCGGCCAGGCAGGCCACAAGCACCAGGCGCCCAATGACTTTAGTAGCTCCAGAACCGATGGGAGAAACGCAGTCCCGCTTAGCGGAGGAGAAACCCCAAAGGCCTGTGCTTATCAAAGAGAATATCAAGGCTACGCTAAATAAAACGGAATCAAAAGGAAAAAGAGTGTTAAAGGGCGTGCGGCCCACCTCCCCAGTGTGCGGAGACCAGAGCGGCCCGCAGTTTAACACTCCAAAAGAGAGAGTGAAAGGTAGGAGCACCAAAAGTTAAAAGTTGTAAAAAGGTTAAAAAGGAAAAATCTAATCTACTGCGTGGAATTTTGAAAAAGCAACAAAAGCCAGAGATCAAGGTTTATTCCAGTATGAAAACAAAAATTCAAACAAGGTATAATCCAGGAAGTGGACGTCAAAGTATCAAGCAAGAATATCTATACGTACTAGAATCACGGAAGATTTCTAAATCATTTACAAAACCCAAAGAATCCTGAACAAGTAGAAGAATCAAGGAAACGAAAATTTATAAGTTACATCAGAAACCCAAAAAGGACAAATTTTGCAAAAAGAAATCAGCTAGAAGAATCAACACAGAACTTCAAACGTTAGATAATCAAAAAGAGTAACCCACACAGCAGATAAAATTTAAATGTAAAAAATAGTAAAAGGAAAAGAAAAGGAAAGACCCGCCACCCCCCGAGATAAAATAGTAAATACCGAAAGAAAAAGGTTAAAAGACTTTTTAGCACCGGATTTTAGCACCAACCCGTAAAAAAGGGGCAAAAAATACACAAGAAATCTGCATGAGAACGCTTAAGGCGGGACGATCTTTGCAATCGCCGCCCGTTGAGCCCGCTGCCGCTGGTTCCACAGATCTTCAAGATAGCGATTTAAATTTGGGAACAATTCAGCGTGCAGAATCATCATGACTAACCAGTTGCGGTTCTCTTCTTTATGTACGCGGATGACCTCGCTGATAATCTGATGATGAGACAAATTGTTCAGTTTGTGCTTAGACAACCCAATTCCCCAATATGGGTCACGGGTTACTTCAACCAGCAGTCGGCAACCAGAATCGCGCAAAAAATTGACAAAATCAGGGCAGGCCTTAGCTTTAGCGCGCAGGACTTCGAGCATGACGAACGCCCGCACGTGCATGTCTTTGCCTTGCCACATACGCCGAATAACCGAATCGGTGGCAACCAATACAGAATTTGTTCAGCCGCGAATTTGCAGTAAAATGGATTCAGGTACTGAGCGCAGGCCTCAGCTGGAGCGTGCCAGCAAGCAAAAAAGAAAAGTTTGCGGAATTGATAAGCTTGTTCTGAAGTTTGAAAGTACGAACCCCACAATTCAACCCACCCGCTTGCGCCCGGGACCTCCTTCGGTTCAAGACGAAACATATTGGAGTCCGGATCATCAGCACATGGAAAACTAGCAATCGGGTGAAAATACACAAAATAAGATGCACGCAACAGAACATGTGCTAAACATTCATCACTGACTTCCTTTGCCACCTCAACCATTTTCTGAGACCTAACTTTCCATACTCTGAACAAATCTGCCGACTGCTGGAAGCGCGAAACAGATGGATAAATATTGAGAAACGGGAAAAATCGCGACACAAGATCAGCTAATGTGGCAACTTTGTAAGAACCATACCAAACAACTTGAAAAGATTCAAAAAGAACTTCATCATCACGCAAAATAGCAGGAAATTTGATCGTTTCCAATATTCAAGCTCTTCCAACTGAATGCGATAGGAAGGATGAAAAATAGGCTCCAATTATCTACTTGATATCAGGAATAGACTCAGGAAAAGGATCTTTATCACTGGTTTACACCAAATGTGGTTAGCAAATGGTTAGCGGATTTGCTGCTAACCACTTGGTTAACTAGAAGTTAACCACAAACTATTTTGCACCAAATGTGGTTAACTTAACCACTTGCTAACCAAATGCTAAGCAAGTGGTTAACATGTGGTTGGCTAACCCTGCTCTTGAGTAGGGTTAACCACGAACTTGCAGTGAATTTTCTGGCAGGAAACTTACAGACCAAACTGTAGAATTGAGAAAGAATAAATGGAATGTATATTCATGTTGGAGTATATATATATAACATGTTGAAGTGATTCAATATTTTTGCGTGATTCTTGTGTAAGGTTGGTAGGAAAAGTTAAAACCATATATCATCTATTTAGGTAGTGTTCTTGAAAAGTAGTTGTATTCGAATTATAGTTTTTGGGGAGCTGATCACAAGATGTCGATGCTTTTATATGACCTTTATTTTTTACGAATTCCATAGTGAAGTTTTGTCTCACGAATGTTTTGTGCCTACTCTACAAGTAATTATAAAGTTCGTTTTCGTATAGACAGAAGGCACAAGATAGGAATTATATAGATACACGACACTGAAATATGTCTAATCGTGAGTGAAGCCTTTTAAAATTTCAATGTAATTAATTGGATAAACGAGTGCAGCGGCGTAATCTGATTGGTTCAAATAAGTCCCGCCTCAAGCTCCTGCTAACCATTTGCTAACCATATGGTTGACTAACCATTTGCTAACCACATTTGGTGCAAGGAAGTTGCTGCTAAGCAAATGGTCATGGTTAGCTAATGGTTAGTTAACCATTTGGTCAGCAAATAACCAAATGGTTAGCAAATGGTTAACCACATTTGGTGCAAACGGCCATATAACATTGAAATATTTTCCATCGAAGAGTCAGTCAAAGAAAATGGAGCATATTTCAAAGTCCTCAAATAACTATCGCAATAGTTGAAACAACTCCTAAAATAAGGATTCAAAAGCGAAGAGTCTAGTTTTGACAAAAAATCAGGCAAGGTCACTACCTGCCACTCAAATTCTGAGTTGACCCGCAACGGAACTGCCCTGCGGTCATTCAAAATGGCGAACCAGACTGCTTGATGATAAGGCAGGTCAATTTCTTGTGGACCTTCGTACTTAAGAGCCCCAAAAGGGCACCGTTATCAGTAAGGTAAGGTCCGGTGACGGAGGTTTCATGGACTTAATCTCCCGGTCTAGAGAAAACCCGCTACGGCTGCTAATGTGCGGTGGTGGATCCGCGTGAAAACGGGGGACCGGTTTTTCCACCAAATAACGCGTCGAATACTTACACAAAACTGACTTCGAATTTGCAGGATGCTCCCAAGGGGCTGCCGATATTGCTGATTCAAACTCGCAAAAGACAAAAAATGTTCGTCATTCCACCTAATCGTGTGAGACGATGGCAGCATTGCAGGATCCTTCAATGTGAAAGTCTGCAAAGGAATATCCAATTTCAACGGAGGAAGATGTTCATTTTTGTGAAGTGGAAACCCACGTTTTGCATACCTAGGATCAGTCGAAAGAGGTTGTGAGGCCTCCTGATCCTCCACAGATCCGGAAGTCCCACGTTGTCCAGAAATGGACGAGGCGTCGTCCGAGCTAAAACGTGCCGTAGTACGTGAAGCCGGGACTGAAGAAGAACGAGAAGGGCGAGCCGTGCCCGGAGTAGGGACAATCCCAAGCCTGCAGATGGAGTGACGACACGCGGGACGCCCCCTTGCTCCGAAAAAGTCAAACCTGGAAAAATAATTTGCAAAAATTGGGGCATAGACAAATCAACGCGTGATATCAAAACATAAACAATTTCAATAGCATCCCAAGGCGCAGCATGGCCATTCCAAACAGACAACGTTTCCTTGGAAAAACCCAAAGAAGCGAGGACCGCAAACTGCGCATCTGCCGAAATTGGAGGCATGCGGTGCCAAAACGCATCAGAAAAGGAAGTACGAGCCGCAACAGGCAATGAGCCCAGACCTGGAGTACCAAAATTTAAATGCTGCGGCGTATACCAAGATACTCGTGACCGCGACATGTCCGCCTGTTTTGGCTGATTTTGGCTTTTTGGCTGATTTTGTACGTTCTTGGTCGTGTTACGTTTTTACCCCCCCCCCAGACCTGAGCTCACCCCCCCCCAGAATCCGGATTTTTCCGGTAAAAAACTTTTCGTTTCCTTTTTTTCCGGTAAAAAAAGTTTTTCGGCGGCCTTCGGCCGCCCTTCACCCCCCCACCCAGAACTTCTCCTTCTGCACATGTCTGATAGGGACTGTGGGGGAAGGGGAAGGGGAGGTAGGGGCGGAGCGGGACGAAGGACGGGGAAGGGATATACGCAAGGGACAACTCATGCGCGGCTGAAATGTAGAAGTAGGCGCCGGTTGATTTCGCAAAAACTGAAAAGAATCACGAAAAGTCGGGGGCGCACATCACCTGTACGAGTGATAGTGACGCCTACAGAACTAGAAGACACAACCAAATTTAAGCGTTGCAGATCCGGCCATGCTCCGGGTGGAGCTGAAACCGGCTGGGGTGGAAGCTCCGCAGTAATTTGTTCAGTCAACGAAAGTGTATCAGTCAGCAAATTTGCAGGTACCAAAACTGAAGAAACTCATTTTCAGCATCAGAAGAATTAGAAGAAATATTCAAAATTTCTGAGGGAAGCCCCTCAGGCACCTCGGAGTTCTGCAGACTTTTCGTCCAGTTTGCGCTCTTAGCGGTTTTTGTCCGGTTTCTGTTGTTTCGGAGCAAACTTATATTCCGGTTCCTCGCCGGCTAACTCAATTTGGGACGCACTCGGAACTAAGATTGGATTTGATTTAGACGATCCCCTACAGAAGTGAACAATTCAGAATTCAACATATCTTGATCTGGCAAAAGTTCCAATGGCGGAGATTTAGACAAAATTTTGACCTCCACTAGTTTCTGAGAGTGGCGTCTGTCGCCATCAATATGCGCAATTTGAAATTTTGACAAAGGTCGAAAAGCAGGTTCATCCATAATGTGAGAAACGACCGAAGCTTCAAAACGTTCTATCGTATGGAGCTGCGAAACTTGACTCACAGTTTTTGTGCGCTGCAGCAGTTGAAAGTGCTCCTTAGAAAAAGACGGACAAGCATGCAGCAAACGCTGAACAACTACGGCCAAAGCAACCGCATCTTTGATCGCATAAGCAATTTCGGAAGGTTTGAGAAAAACATAAGACCGTGCGCCGAAACATCCTTACACAAGCGCCCCGGATATTTAAGGACATGCTGCTGCAATCACCCCATGGACAGGTTCTCATGCAGTTATTTTAGGGGGAAGAGAAGACACCTCTGACTATTTTCGTCAAACCAAATGTGGGGACCCAGCATTGAATGTTCAGGGTCAGGTTCGGGGGGGAGTCTCTTAAGAGCCATTCTGCGATAAGTAAATCGATAAAAATGATTTATGTCAACTAAAAAATTTCTGGCATCAATGCCAAGATAACCCAGAATCAGACGCGCATCACACAAGGCATAAGCTGCCCGAATCGGAAACGGAGTGTTATACGGCAGCGGTTGTAACGCGTACCGTATTAATTTCCAAGATGGAACATGTAGGTAGATGGCGTGCACCATCACCAGTGTGATTCGCTGGCCAGATTCGAACTGAGACTCAATAGTCGGATTCAAAGCATCAATTTGCTCACAAAAAGCTGTAGTATCAGTCGGAACCGCAAACTGTAGAGTCGTCGCAGAATGGCCCGTAGGCATATCCAACCATTTCTGCGAATGGCCCTCAACATCCAATACGAGGAAGCCCACTTCAGAAGCCAAAAAAACAAATATTTTACCTCACCAAAGAGGTCAGCAATGTCAGTGCTAATGCAGGTAGCCGAACGTAACTTTTCAGGCAAATATGTTGCCTGGTGAACCGTATTCAGCCAGTCGTCCCGCCAGCGTCTGTCGGCTGCGGAGCCAAAGTCAATTTCTGGGGGAGGAGATTCTACAAAAACAAGACTCAGATCTTCCAAGGAAATAGGTGCAACGGTTCGGTATTAGATTTACGTTTTTCAGAACGTTCACGTTTCCGAGAAGTACGAGACCGACAAGAAACTGCCGCTTTTCAGGAACGTGCTGATTTCTGAGAGGGACCCGGAGAGGAATCCGAAACCGTCTCAACGTCTACTGCGACCTCCACTGAAGTGTCTTTTTCAGAAGGCTGATAACTCGTATCAGATTCCGAAGTTCGAGACTTTTTAGTCCGCTGTGAGCGGCGTAGCGGAATCTGAGAACTAGGGGTCACCTGTTTCCGATAATTTTTCCAGTCTCGAGCCGCACCCTTTTCTTGCAGAGTTTCAGCTAACTGCTGTTCAGGACTAGTCTCACGCACCGAAGTTTCTGATTTATTCTGATGACGATGTTTTCGAACCATTTTTTCCACCCGCCAGACGCTGTGGGTAGACTAACTGACCCTAACACAACTCAAAAAGACAAAATACCACCTGATAGATCTTCCTGAACTGGTCCTGATAATTAACGAAATCGTGGACAAGAAACCGAGGCCTCCTGACCACCAAACCAACCAAGAAACCGCAACCAAATGACCAAACCAATCCTGAAACAAAAATAATTATAGTGCATTACATAGAACTGAAAGAAAAACCCAATCTCAGAACGACAATATTGAAAATTTACAGAAAAATTAAACCTATACAAATAGAAACCAGAGGACGCAGACAAAAACATTGAAAAAAACGAGAAAGTCAAAGGTACCCGAAAGTACGTATTCAAGGAATTTTGAAATTTAGTACTTCAAAATTAGACAGGTACGTATTGTACAATTCAAGAAGGTTCAATGGTATAGTTTTGAAGAAATGAAAGGACAGCAAGCTTTCTAAAGTTTATTCTAGAGAAGAAAGCGCATATACGTATACAAGGAAACATCAAAGAAAATCTAAGAATAAATTTTATTTACCAAAACGATATGAACCAGGTTGGTGCCAAACAAAAGATACACAAATATATAAGCGCCTAAAATAGTAAAAAGTAAAATGTAGTTAAAAACTAAAGCAAAGAAACAGATGAGACCAAGCTAAAACAACAAGCTATAAAGTGAACAAAAGACATAGGTGAGGCATACAGACATACAAAATACAAAAGATACGAACAATACAAGACTGAACTAGGTGAGGAACGGCTTGAGACGGTTTACATGAATTTTCTCAGTAGGGGGATCAGTATTGGTAGTAGACTGGATTTCGACGTTTGGAGGTGCGAGGACTTTGACCACCCGGAACGGTCCCTCAAATACTGGCAAGTACTTGCGGCTTGCCCCCTTCGGTATATTCGCCTTTGAAATATCTTTCCATACTAACATAACTTCTTTGTAATCAACTTTCTTAACATTCGCGTCATAGTCATTCTTACGCTTCTTCAAAATTTTTTCCATATGTTCTTTCAATATGTCACGAGAAAAACGTAGACGTTTACGCAGGTCTTGCACGTAAGACGAGTTGAAAGGTCTAGTTGTCGGATCAGGCATTTTCAAAAAGTTTTCAGAGAACAACCGAGGATCACGCCCATGAAAAAGATAGTATGGAGACTCTCCGGTAGAGGCATGTGGGGCTGCCCGATACACGAACAGCACCCAAGGGAGAAGATTATCCTACTCCCGCTCGAAAGCCAACAACATACATTTACGTAGGATGCCTTTAAGAGTACCGTTAAGTCTTTAACAAGCACCATTTGATTGTTGGTGATATGGTGTAGTGCGTACTTTTCGTGTCCCCATAAGTTTTCAAAGCTCATCCATGAGAGTAGAGCAAAAAGGGGTACCTCTGTCAGTCAAACTTTCGCGAGGGGCCCCATGAACCGCGATAATTTGTTCAGCCAAAATTTTGCAATAGTGGTAGTCTGTTCATTGGCCATAACGAAGGCCCACCCCCAACGCGTTAGAAAATTGACTATTATTAAAACTTTGGAATTACCCGCGGAAGTAGGAGGAGTATGCATAACATCCATGGTGATCCTCTCAAATGGTGCCTCCGCCGGAGTAAAAAATTTCACATAAGCTTGAGGCTTGCGAGGACCGGGGTTGCAAGCCGCACATACTTGACAGCATTCGAGAAACCGTGTAACGTCACGAGAAAGAGTGTCCGAATAATATCTAGCGGCTATTATTCCCTTCATTTTAGGTCTCCCAACATGACACCCCCCAAAAAAATCATTATGACATTTTTAAAGGATATACTGACGACAATCGTTAGGGACCACAGTGAAACAGATAGCATCAGGTAAGGGGACTCCCTTTTTATCAGTTTGAAATCGGTACAGCATGTCGTTCTCATACTACGTACGAACTACGTACGTACGAGGCCAGTTGAAAATCTTTGGGTTATTTGTCATTTTGTAAAAATTCAATTATCGCAGAAGTGAAAGGGTCAGCCTTAAGGTCTTCAGACCAAATTTCCTTTGCCGCCAGAAGCGGTACAGGGTAACCCGGACCACCATCAGGACATTCTTCGTCCATAGCCTCATCAAAAAGAGCAAAAAGATATTCAGGAATTTTCGGATATTCTGCAAAAACCCCAGCAATGGCAGGTGGATTGCGAGATAATGCATCCGCTGCCCCGTTGACCGAACCAGGTTTTTGAGTATTCCAGTGCCTGATGGTATTACAGTGCAAGATGTATTCCAGGGCCTGATGGTCCGTGATCACGTCAAATCTGTGTAGAATCAAGTAATGTTGGAAATATGAAATTCCAAAAAAGATAGCAAGAGTTCGGTAACCGTATAATTCTTTTCGGAAGCATGGAGGGCCCTGGCCGCGTACGCCACTGGATGGAAGTTTTCCTTGTCATCTGCCTGTTGTAAAATAGCAGCTATACCCTGATAACTAGCGTGACAGTAACAAGAGTGAAAGGTTTCGTGAAATTAGGATAGATCAAAAACGGTGCTGTAATTAATTTTTCCTTCAAAGTCTCAAAAGCAATTTAACAAGCAGAGTCCCAAACGAATTCAGCACCTTTTTTCAAAAGTCGCGTCAAAGGGTTAGCAATTTGCGCAAAATGAGGGACAAAACGACGATAATAACCCGCTAAACCCAAAAAACTTTGAATGTCCTTGACAGATTGAGGAACAGGGGATTGACGGACCACCCGAATTTTATCAGGATCGGTAGCAATACCAAATTCTGAAAGAATATGACCCAAAAAGGCCATCTGTTTCCGCGCAAATTCGCATTTTGATAATTTTAGCAAAACATGCTCTTTTGCGCAACGTTTAAAAATATCAAGCAAACGCTGCAGGTGGTGATTCTGAGTCGGACTAGTAACTAGGATATCATCAATGTAAACAATAAACCCTTCCATGATACGATCGATTATCCGTTGGAAGGTACTGGGGGAATTACACAATCCAAACGGCATAACTTTGAATTCATACAACCCCGAATGAGTAATAAAAGCCGTTTTTTCCGATCTGCCGGATAAGCAGAAATTTGATGAAACCCAGAAGCTAAATCCAATTTCGAAAAAATACAATGACCCAAAATAAGCTCAAAAAGACCATCAATTCGAGGGAGATTGTAACAATCTTTCTTAGTGGCAGAATTTAATTTGCGATAATCAACACAAAAACGCCAATCCCCATTTTTCTTTGCTACTAGAATAATCGAGGAAGCCCACGGAGACCGAAAGGGTTGTATGAGGCCCTGCTCCAACCAAGCGGATAATTTTTCGTCTATAATTTTCTTTTGTGCTGGGTTAACCTTGTAAGCCCGAGCACGAATACGCCGTTTTCCTGGCTCAATTTCGATATAATGATAATCAATATCTGTTTTGCCAAACCCACCTGTAGCGTCCCAAATGTCGGGAAAATTTAGAATCATAAGTGTTAACCGCCGTTGATTACGACAGGACAAGCAACAATCATTCAAACTAATTTTTCCGTTCAAAAGAGCACGTTTTGCTGCATCTGCAAAAAGAGCAGTTGCTATCGATTCAGCTGCAGTTAGAGGGTTAACCTCGACCTCTTCTTCAGGAGTACGTACAATATCCCCATTCCGAGGGATACGTGAAAAAGCCTCATCAAAAGAAAGATCCGTAGGATGGTATTTCTCAGTAGACACTCTATGCGTACGGGGCTCAAACCCAGGTTCTCCGGATGGATCTTACGACGTAAAAATTTTCGAAACCTTTTAGGCAGATCAGTAAGAACAGGGGAGGAAGGCACCTGGGTGGGGTCCACGCCCTCACCTTGTTGCCCCTGACCAGCAAGAAGCTCAGGGTGAGACTGAGGCTCAGACGCCCAAGACTCTACAATGTCTGAAAACTCAACTGGTACCGTTGGCCAAGAATATTTCGTTTCTTGTGAAAGATCAGCCAAATCGTCACCCGAATGCAAACATGACTGCAACGCATTTGCCTCCCCGACCGAAATTTTGGGGTGACCACCCCCTCATTTCGAGGAGACTGAGGCTCAGGAGGGGCCGTAACCCCCTTTGCACACGAAGTCGCTTCCGGGATTTTTTCAGACTCGTCGAAAACTTCGTTCAGATGTAGGGGGCCCACCCCCTCTTTTAGCAGGAGGTCCCCTTGAGTAGAATCTGCATCACAATTAAGAACTAGCGGGTCATGAAAAGGAGAATCAAACAAAGACCCGGTGAATGGGGACGAAATTTGAGGAGGAGGGGTCCCAAGGTCCTCATCAACAATAAATAGCGTATCATCAATATACGTATCAACATTAACTTGTGCCCTCGTGACTGCCAACGATGTTAGGGTCTGTGGCGAAATAGTCTTCAGCCGGGCTAATGGACTCCATCACGGTAGCCTTCGATAATTCGACCGGACAATTAGTGGATTTGTTACTAAAAATTAAAAACTGTTTCCCGAGGCACAACAATCCTCCTATAAGGCAAAACACGATTTATATGTACAAAAATCATCAAACGGTTCGAATAGGTGGGGAGTCTCGGTCAGTCTTGGGTAGACCCGGGCCTGAGCCCATACCTCCGCGGAAGGGGGAACCACCACATCAACGTCTAGGACCACTGCTAAAACTGTCGAGTCCCGAGTATTCCATTCAGCTCTCAACTGGTCAGGGGTGAGCAAATCGTGGTTCATCGTACCCATGTAAACTTTATTCTGAGGTTCTAACTGTTTTTGTATTCTTATTTTTTTCTGTATACTATATATTCCTGTATATTTTTCTTTTAATTGTCAATTGTCAAGCCGACAAAGCGGACACTTCTGGAATTGTTGCTGATTAACCTTTGTAGGATGGTGATTATGTGGAAATGCCAACTGCTTCATATCACACCCTTGCTCATAATTATTGGATAAGTTATGGCTGGTCAGTCCTGTACAACAGAGAAAATTTATGGATTAAATGAAGCATCAGTTTAGCTTAATACCGTCAAAAATAGCCAAATGTTGTGCACCGAGTTTAAATTATTGGTGGTGTTTCCCGGTGACGCATGGAAATTCTATTTGCTCCCAGGCGAAACACTATCATAACTCAATCTGCGGAATTTTTCGACACTGATAGTTGTGATCACCAAGAGGGAAGGCAATTCCACTTGGATGTGCGGGGTAAGGGATACATGTGCGACAGGAACGGAAACATTGTACGCTGAATATCCGAATGAAAACATCAAGAATTTTGTCGACACTTATCCTCTCTGGACTTTGTTGGATAATTGTCTGAATTCTAATCTTTTCAAACAATCAACGCATAGTCTTGCCGAAGAACCACTGTCTACCACTGCGCTTTATAGAATATCTTTCTCATTGAACCCACCTTTATGCTTCTTCCATGGTGATTCTGTCAGCTTGTGTCGGGTCGTCCCGCACCAAATACTTGGTAAGCACTTGGTAACAGTAACAGTGTGCATCCGACGAATCAGTTCAATTTGTGCTAATATTTAGAAGTGTGTCATACTTTCTCTTGTATTAATACTGCGTTTGTTCAACCTTAAGGCTTGTGCTATCATCAGAGCGTCCCGTGGGTTTCAGGGGCTCAATATATTCCATCAGCATAAAGTGGCCCTTCACATTTCCACTAGGCGCACTAGTCAAAACCGTTTGTTTCGAATAATATCGTTTACGAGAACGCATGGACTGACAGAACGACAAGTCATTGAGAACGAAGCATCTATTCTCTATGCTACTGTTGCTTTCCCAGCTGTGAAACAAAAGAAACTTGTCGTCGATACTCTAACTATCATGGTGTGCACCAACTGGAGGTAAACTAATCCTTTGAACTAACCCTGAGTGGTTTGCCAATAGTCACGTTGAAAGTTACCCCATATGAAATTTGTATTTTTAACAACTTCAGAAATAGGAGAATCTGTTGAAGCCGATTTCACAATAAATTACTGCAGTTTAGATAGGTTTCATGCCCTAATGGATAATTGGTTTATCCGAACTAGGGCATTTACTATTTAGTCTTTTGCCGTGAAATTAGCACATATGAGGCTATATACTAGTCTAACTTCACTCCAATAATAGTGAAATTCCGAGCAACACTCAACTCAAATGTGTCTTTACTGTTTATCTTTGAACATTGTCACTGCAACTTGTATTTGTGAACAATTATCCTATAGCATTTTACAGCAGAAAAACTTGAACTTTTGATTGTCAATTGTCATTCGTTGTAGAAAATTAAAGCATTGTATTATTAGATTAAATTAAATTATTAGATCAGATATTAAAATTAATGCAAAATTGGAAGATAAAATCGTTAACTGCACAGATCATGTAGTGTCCGATCATCTTTAATGATGCTCACAAGGAAGATTTTCAGAAACTAGTCGGTGATGTTTGATTCCATACAAGCAAGATGTTACAATCAATTTCTATTTGAAACTCTGCCGTGCACCCTATTGGAACCCCAGATTTTGCTACACACCTATCAGAGATCCGGAATCTATGTTTACTACATCAATAGATGCTTTGATTAGATTGATCTGGCAAAATGGAGGACAGCAAACAGACGAGATGACTTTTACTATGCACTAAGCAGTACTTTCTGAAAGACCAATGAATTTTAGTTAGAAAAGTTTTTATATCGAGTAAATACTAGTTCAGCAAGGTTAACTTTATTGAAGTATCTGTAGAGTAAAAGTAAGTAGAGTAAGGGGTGAAAGCGAAGACTTATGCAAAGTAAGAGAATACTTGAATTTACATATTTCGGAACGTTTCGTTTTTATCTTCTGGCAATGTTAGTAGCTAAAACGGGTGCAGTTTATAATCCTAGACGGTTTAGTGGAGCCATCCTTGCTCTGAAATCTTGCACATTTTTGCTGTTTTCTACTGGAAGCTTCCTATGTCTGGGAGCTAAATCTGAAGAAGATGCTAATGCTTGCATCGCGGACCTGTGTAACATTTTGAAACTGTCGGTAAAGGAACACACTGTTTGTAATTTAGTTGTATCTCATCATCTTGGATATGAAGTGGACCTGGAAGCTCTGTACGAAAAGTTGAGAAAGGTCTACTCCAGTGCATGTTTAGAGCTAGAAATTTACAGTGGAATTATTTGGAAAATGAAAGGTGGTACCATTAGACTTTTTCATAATGGGAAATTTTTTATTGTTGGGTTAACTAATAAATCTAATGCTTTTAGTCTTGTAATTGATGTGTGTAATATGTGTTGTGCGTTGAAAAAATAAAGAAAATAAAAAAACCGTAACGGTTGCCTAGCCGTCTGATGAGGCCCTGTGGCGGGGGCCGAAACG
>JASAND010010620.1:0-13165 GCA_030248195.1 Trissonchulus latispiculum | reverse complement strand
CGCAGGGACGAGGGGCCATAACTGCTTACACATCAGACCTAGGCAGTTTCGCAAGTCTAAAACTGGACATCATTTCTTTTATAGAATTTGTATTGTTTGGAACTCATTAGCTGATGAGGTAGTAACCTGTTCTTCGCTGACTCTGGTTAAGGAAAAGCTTTTAAATGCAGAATCTCAGCTTAAAACGTTTATGCGGGGGCGTGCGTTACAAGGACTTTAGTCCTTTGCATGCCACAGGTTATATATATATATATATATATATATATATATATATATATATATATATATATATATATATATATATATCTTGAGGAAAATCGCGTAGTACGTATATACGTACATTCTTGTACAGCCTTTTCAAACTAGTGGATATAGGCTCTTTTGATTTAACCGTGTGCCGACCAAATTCTTGCGTCATATGTATTGAATGCCTACTAATCCTGTCACGGCGTAGCCGCTTGTACGCATCAGCATCGGTGTGACAGATGTAATACCTGTTGTATGTGGACGCGGCATCGGGGTTGGGCGGCCGCGGGGCTAAATCACGTCTTGTAATAAAGAATCATATATACTAACACGGCGTGATTTGCTCGGGATTAAAAAACATATATTAATTAAATTAAGTAAATATGGCCCCACAACCTAATCGACAAATCCCAAACCCCACCCATCCAAATTTGCCAGACCCACCCTAAGAATTTCTGACGTTTCACTAAAAAATCTTGCAAATTTTCTTCAACATCTTGCTTAAAATGAAGAACAATCACTATTTCTAGGCTTTGTGCCGTTAATTAAAATAGCATTTGTCTGAAAATTCTTAAAGAAAAATGTTTTATCCTCTTCTCCCAAGTTAGATTTTCTTTGACCTAATCCCAAACCATAAATTGTTAGTGGCATTAGTGGTGATAAGCAGCAGTGAGATATCGCCGAATCAACATTAGAAATAATCTGGAAACCAATTAGAAAAAATTGCAAGCTAGGGAAGAGGCGTTTCTGAAAACAATCAGAAATCATTAGAAACATATTTGAAAACAATGGATATTATTTAGAAAACAATAAGGAAATGTTAACTTTTATTAGGAAATTAATTCGAAAGAAATAAGAAAATATTGTGTAATCAATTAATTCAGAAAACAATTAGAAAGTGGTGCCTGGTTAGAAAAAATTAACATAAATTAGAAAACCACAAGAAAACAATTTGAAAAATATAGAAAACTATTAGAAACAATTTTGGTAAACAATCAGAAAAGTTATGGAAAAAAATTAGAAACGTTTTTCCAATTGTTTTCTGGAAATGGGCTTCGTGGTCCCCCCCCCAGACTTTTTGCCCAGCCACACCTATGGCCCCCGGGCCCGGGGAATTAGATTTTTTGCAAAATTGAGGCAAAAAATGGTATTTTCTGGCGTAATATTTTGCATGGTGAAACGCAAAAAGTTCTCAAAAATGCCAGGATTTAAGCTAAAAATAGCTATTTTTACGAAAAAATCTCCGGCGAGCCAGGAAAATTTTTGAAAATTGGCCAATTTTGGCAAATATTTGGGCCTCCAAAAAATTTTGGGAAGAGGGGGCGATTTCAGGGGGGAAGGCATCGGGGGGAAGGTCAATTTCGGGGGGCCCCGCCCTGTAAAAATATATACCCTGTACCACCCCATAGTGTCACCAGGGGCGGCATAGGTGTACCTGGGGGGAACCCCTCCCTCCAAATGGAAAACTGCCGACCCCACCCTCGAAATCTTGGAGCCAGACCCCACCCCCAAATGGCCAAATCCCAGACACCACCCACTCAAATTTGCCAGACCCCACCCTCAAAATTTTGAAAAATTTGCCTCAAAATTAGTAAAAATTCGAAATCTTTTTGGAAAGTTTTTTCGAATAAATGAGCAAAAATGAAGAAATTGTTGGTTTTTAGGTAGAAATAACGCTTTCTTAGCAAATTTGCGAATTTTTTCTAAATTCTTGACAAAAAATTTTTACCCCCCCCCTCAAATTCGATTTTTAAGGACCCCACCCCCCCTCAAAACGAATGACCCCCCCCACCCTAACTTCGGCGGGGGGTTGGGGGGGGGGGACCCCCGCCCCCAAAACTTTACCCACCCACTCCCAGATTTTTGACTTTCCCTTCCCTCCCCCCCCACTTTTGTTCACCCCCCCCCACACACCAGCACTTTAAGGACCAAAAAGTAAGCTAAATTTTGCCAAAAATTGGTCAGTTTTTGAAAAATTTTCCTCAAATTTTAGCTTAGAATCGCTTTAAAACCGTGTGAAAACGCCTAAAACGATAAAAACTAGTTTTGTTTTGACGAAAATCGTTAAAATGCAGAAAATTTTTGCGTTTTTATGCCATTTTTTTGAATTTCCTGAGGTCGGAATTTTGGGTGGGGGTTGGAGGGGGGTACTCCCATCACATTTCGGGAGTCGACCGCCAAATTTTCGAAGTTTACCCTCCCCCAACCAAAATTTCAGGTGAAACTGCTGTACCCCCATCACATTTCGCGGATCGACTATAGAGGTCGGGGAAAAAAACCAAGGTAGTCGCTTTTTGGACTCTGCAGAACTACCCAGTGGAGCAATCCGGCTATAAATTATTTTCTTATCAAGCCCTGTCTAGACTGTCATTTTGGTATATAAATCGCCTCTCTATGTCCTGTCGTTAATTAGTAATTAACGGTTAATTAGCCGGGGTAAAAAAACCAATGGCGGGAAAAAAAACCAACCGGTGGGAAAAAAAACCAACCCCAGTATTCGGTCAGGGTAACTCATATAGGCGATTTTATGCATGCAACAGGTTAAATCGGCGTCGCTGACTTCATATCTGCACTTATTTTTGCGATATTCCGTATAATAAGTGAGAAAATCAAACATCAATATTTGCAGCATCAACTGGCTAGGTTTCATCAAATTTGCCAGTTTCTATGTTAAAATGCAAAAATTTGTAAATCTTTCGAAATTCGATGAAATAAATTAAAATAAACGTTGTTTCAGTGTTTTTTCGCGTATTTCTTTGTCCCAGAGTACTTTTTGGCCGCTTTAGCTGAGCCAAACAGCCGATCCGCCGAAATGAGGTTTTTACCGGCTAGCACAAAATTGCCAAGTCCAAATGCAATTTTGAGCTGTTCACGTGAAAGAACGCATTAAACTTGCTATGTGGGTGACTTTTGAGCAACTAAGAACCATTTTTGGGAGTTTGGCAGCAAAAGCAAAAATTGGTTTTTTCCCACCCCTTGGTTTTTTTCCCATTTTGTAAAAATTCTGCTGGCAGCTTGCCAAACGTCGCAGGAAGGCGAGACCGACATTTTTGGAAAGAGCACATGTTGTTCTCATAGAAAGTATTAAAAGTTATTATCTAACTGCTATGGAAAATTTTTTACAGGCCTTCAAAAATAGGCAAATTTTGAATTTTTGGGGGTTCAAAAATGCCAAAATTTTCAAAATGTCACAAAATGCTCAAAAGTGGTCCGATTTAGCTCTAATTTGGTGTGGTAGGTGGGATGGGCCCTACCAACTTGCATGCAAACTTTGAGCCCGCTAGCTCATCCCCATCGCTCAAACGGGGGGTTGGTTTTTTCCCCACCACTTGCGGGTTGGTTTTTTTTCCCCGACCTCTATACCAAATTTTCAGAGTTTATTAGCCATGGGGGAAAAACCCACATTTTCGGATTTTGGCTGGTACTTTTTTATTATAAGGGCTATCTGAGAACTTTATATATACCATCGTACTTGGCGTACTTAGAACTTTCTCTTAAGCCTATTTGCACTTCTGTAGGTTGTACCGTTAGAGCGGCATAATGCAAAAAGTAGCGGGGGAAAAACCCAATGGGGGAAAAACCCAAATGGGGGAAAATAAACCCACCCCTCACAGGTCTTAAAAATTGTTCTATCGCAATTCTGACACTTCCAGTGTAAAATTCAACCCTTTTTTAGTTAGTATGAACCAAAAAACCCGGTCTAAGTAGCTTTTTTGAGATCTCAGGTGCCGTTGAAAATGCTGCATCAACTAGTCAGGTTTCATAAAGTTTAACACATAAACATAGGGCAATTTTTGGAAAATGCTAAAAATGATGTAATTTGATAAAACTTATTATTCTATCGTGTACAGAATGGTTTTTTTACGTAGAATTGGCTGTTAAAATCCACAATTGTACCTGTATTGGGTCCTCCAGCAGTGAAATGGCACATTTAAGGTTTTTAGCACCTAGCTAGCCAGGTAAGCAAAATTGTCCGAATCTGACCGCATAGGATGACGCAGCGTGCTCGATAGTACCGTGCTATAGTCTCTAATTGTTTCCGTGTTGAGTTGTTAAAAAATTGTACAAAAAAAATTGGGTGGGTCCCCCCCCGCAAAGTGGGGTTTTTCCCCGCCACGTTTGGCAATGTGCCCGGCCAACGGTACAGCGGATCGGTCTAATTTTGGCTGTGTGCAAAGAGGAAGAGTTGCCATCATTGCAGATATTTGCAAAACTTTTCTAACCCAACCCAGTCAAAAGTTACATCGGTCCAAACTTTTGGTAAATTTTTGGATGGTTGAACCAAAAAGTATATAGTTGTCATTTTCAAAATGTCATAAAATGAGCAGGAGTGAACCAAATGACTTGATCTTTGCACACATAGGTTAGAAAGAGTCGCGCTTCCTGCTGCTATGTTTTGGAGCTCATGTCTCCAACGCATGACCCAGGAGGCGGGTGGGTTTTTTCCCCCAAAAAGGGGGTGGGGTTTTTTCACCCCATGGCTATACCCCTCCTCCAACCAAAATTTCCGGTGAAACTGTGGGCTACCATCATAGGTGTACCTGGGGGGGGGGAACCCCTCCCCCAAATGGAAAAGTGCCGACCCCACCCTCGAAATTTTGGAGGCAGACCCCACCCCCAAATGGCCAAATCCCAGACGCCACCCACCCAAATTTGCCAGACCCCACCCTCAAAATTTTGAACATTTTGCCTCAAAATTAGTAAAAATTCGAAATTTTTTGGAAAAATTCTAAATTTTTGCAAAAAATTCAAGTTTTTTCGAATAAATGAGCAAAAATAAAGAAATAGTGTTGATTTTTCGTTGGAAATAACGTTTTTAGCAAATTGCGATTTTTTTCTAAATTTTTGACCAAAACATTTTTTACCCCCCCCCACCCCAAATTCGATTTTTCCGGACCCCACCCCACCTCAAAACGGCTGACCATAGGTGTAACGGGGATTTGGGTTGGGGGGCCCTCCCCCGGAATTTTGGCTTCCCCCAAAAAAATTTTTCTATTTTTATGCCAAAAATCGCATTTTCAGCCATTGCTAATGCCGAAAAACATGAAATCATTATGTAATTTTAACATTAGACAGTGTTTTTAAACTCGAAAACTTGATTGCCAACATGTTTCTGAGTCCAGAATAAGGTCAATATTGAGTCTAGAAGTCCATAAAACCGTCATAAACGTGTATTTCTCGCGATAATAAACACGGTAAGCCAAAAATTTGGAATTTTTTGAAAAATTTTGCAAAATTTGCCCTAAACATGACCAATTTTTGGCCAATTTTCGCGCATTAGGCGCGACTAAACCCCCCCCCCCCTAGTTGGGGGGGGGGCCGGGGCCCCCAAAAATTTCTGGGGGGGTTTGGAAAAATGGCTGGGGGGGTTACCCCCCCCCCAATTACACCTATGCGCATAGTTTCCCTGGAATTTTGGGTCTGGGGGGGTAAATCTTGGCCGACCTTCGAAATGTGATGGGGGTATATATATACCCCCCAACCCCCACCCAGAATTCGGACCTCAGAAATTTCGAAAAATGGCCAAAAAATGCAAAATTTTCTGTAATTTAGCCCTTTTTTCATCAAAATAAGGCTTGTTCTTAACGTTTTAAGCGTGTTTGCACCGTTATAAAGCGATTTTAGGCCAAAATTTTAGAAAAATTTCTCAAAAAATGACCATTTTTTGACCAAATTTAGCTAACTTTTTGGGTCCAAAAATCGTTGGGGGTAGCCAAAAGTGGGGGGAGGGATAGTCCAAAAATCTGGGAGGGGGTAAATTTTGGGGGGGATACCGCCCCCCAACCCCCCCCTAAGGAAACTATGCCTATGCGGCTGACCGCACCCACCCTAATTTCGGCTACCCCCTCCCCCAACTTTTTCTCAAGGTACACCTATGGCTACCATAGATGAAATGGTGATTTGGGGAGGGGGGCTCCACCCCAAACATTTTTTGGATACCCTCTGGAGCAGGATTTTTTGAAGGGGGGGGGCCCCGACCCAAAAATCCGGCGACCTTTTTTGGGAAATCCAAAATTTTTGCCAAATTTTGGCAAATTTTACCTTCATTTCCCAAACAATTCTCAAATTTTAGCAAAAATTTGTCGATTTTTAGCAAAAATTTCCCGACTTTTTAAAAAATTACTCAAAACTTTCCCGATTTTTTAAAAAACTTTTTAAAAACACTCAAATTATTCATATAAACAGCTGAAAAATTTTTCAAGGGGGGGGCCGACACCCCAAGGGGAGGGGCCCAAATCGCAGTGGGGGGGCCGGGGGGCCCCCGGGCCCCCCCTGGCGCCGCCACTGCTCTGAAGATCACCGCCCCCCCCCCCGCACCCGGCCCTCCCCCAAAAATGTTTCATTTTTATGCCAAAATAGCAACGTTCGTCAAGTCAGCAGAAGAAATTTAACTACAAATTATAATTTTGATGTCCCTGGACAGCCCTCTATTTGTAGTAGGGCCAGTACAAAAAGCGGAAAAGGACTGGAAACGGACTGAGCAAAAAGGTATAAAATGCGGACTATATTGATTGGCTAATCGGGAAAAAGCTGACATACAGTATAAAAAGCGGACTTACATCTAAACAACCAACGGAGCTGAACTAGACCTTTAAAAACATCAAAAGCCTTTTCCGGGCAGGCCTATGAAACGAAAACGGAATCAGCGTACAAGCAACGAAAATAAAAGCTGCAAATAGGTTTAAATGTGATTTAGAACTGGAATTATGCCTAGTTTGAGGATTAACAAAAGCTTATTCTAAAGAATTTAACAATTTAATTTTGTTATTTTAGTTAAATTTACTGATTTATTTTTATATTAGATAAATAATTATATTTATTAATTGTTTTTTATAAATATAAATATTTATGTGTTTCGTCGACTTTCGTTTCGTCTTCTGTGCCTGCTTCGATTACTAATTTCGTATGCCAACTGCCCTTTCATGGGCAACCATTCCCTAGTAAAATCGTAAAATCACGTCATCCAACTCTGTATGCAAAGTTCCGTTGCTTCCCGAAGCAATTTTAACAAGATAAACTTTAGAACTTTAGTTGTGTGGGACAAAAAATTGAAAGAAACACATGCGAATGGTTGCCCTTAAAAGGGCAGTTGGGATAGTATTAATGTTGGCCGCACGACCTTATGGGTTCGCTTTAGGAGGTTAATCTAAGAAGTAAAAATGATCAGCGCAGGCAAATTAGTGGAAAAATCTTAAAATTTAAAAAAATAAAAAATTTTGTAACTTTTGAAATCAGCATTGTGAAAAACATACCCAAACTAGATTTCAACTCAATCGGTAAACTTTTGCGACCTGTGACCTGTGACCTTTTGCGAGCTCCTGGCAAACAGATCGTGGCAGCAGAACTTTCTTGCCACAGCTCATCGATGACCGGCGAACACGTAGTGATCGGTTGAGGAAGAAATGCTAACGCCGTCTTTAGTACAAAAAAGTATTTGGAAATGCCAACAAGCAACTGGAAGAACCGCTAAGAAGGCTAGCTAGCTGCCGCCCGCAACGGTACTATTTTAAAGTCTGACACCAAAATGTGTGTACAAAATTGTGATCACTTATGCTGCATTTAATATGCATCGGAGACCCATAATATTATATATTTTTGCATAGTCATGATGAGAGAAAAAGTTGCAAAGGCAGCAAATATCAAAGGATTTTGTGAGCGAAAAATGCTAATAAAAAATTCAAACCTTAACCGATTTTCGTCGTTCTTACATCTATGTGTTTTCGGATGAGAAAAATTTCCTGAAAGAAAGAAATTTTTAGCATGCATATTTCGGAGAAAAACCACGATAAACCGATATTTTGAAATTTTTAAATTAATTAGATTTAAAATTAAACTAATTAAAAAATTTTCCTCTTATCATGACGATTCAGAAAATATATAGTGTTATGGGTGTCCGATGCATAATAAATGCAGTACAAGTGATCACAATTTTGTACACACATTTTTGTCTCAGACTTTAGAATAGCATTGTCTTTAAGTTTAACTGTGTCGGCTTTGACCGAAACTCAACTAACAAACTTACAAACTAGCAGACAGACAGTCTATCCCAACTAGACAAACTACCTACTGACCACTAAGAAAACAATACGACTACGTAAACATTCACGATAAATAAGACACATGGAGTAACCTCCACGTTCGGGACCGCGACAACAAGACGAGGCACTTCAGGGATACTAACCACTGAATTTCCCCTTCCCAATAATATTCTTTCCATAAAAAATATTACCCTAGACTAACCAAAAACTACAATAAACCTGAAAAGGAAGCAAGCACAGGCACATACGCTATGGTGTTAATTATGCATAATGGTTAAAGCATCAAACAAAATCAGTAAAAAATGAACGTTTTGTTGTAAGGCAATAACTGTAAAATTAAAGCAATGTTATACAAGACAAATCATAGCCAAAACAAAAGTTAATTACCAAAAACAACTACTACAAAAATATAGTTGGAGTGCCCTTAGCGAAATGAATCCAGGGAAATTTTGAGCGGAACCCTCCCACGGTAAATCAATAAATTGCCCAATATGCTAAAACAAAGACCACAGAGGGAATGTAAAATCCCAACAGACAATTACTGGGAGACGGAACCGTCCTGAGCGTGCAAACGAAGGGGCCCAAACAGGAGAGTAGAGCAGAGCCAAAGACTAGAAGACTCCGGGAGACAATCGGGCATTAGTCAAATAGTTCATGATGAAAGGGACGCACCTGATGGACCACTGTAGGCTATGGCCCACACCACACACCCTATATATATATATATATACATAGGCCTATAGGCACATAGGCATATACCTAGGCCCTATACACCACACAATCTGAACAGGCACCTGACTGAGAACTCCAGGCAAGAAGCTGGTTCTTTGATTCCCCACTGAACATCCATCATGGGGGCATGCCCGGCGCGATAGGGGAGCGGGAACCGAATACAACAAGACAACCATAACCTACACACAAAACAAAAATTAAAGCAGCATAATTAAAGCAAAATAAGATGAAGAATCAATCCCAAAGGGACCTTCATTATGGACCTTCAGTAGGAACGACACAGGCTACCACCATAAGGGTCGACCCAAATCTGCAAGAAACAGCAAACTCAACCATTTTGTGCTCCTCCGTTTGCGGCTGGAGATTGCGAAATGCAGAAACGGAGAGCCATTCATTCCGAAGAATGGGCAATTTAAGTTCGCGACACATCTGTTCACTAATAAACTACCGAGATGCACCCGTATCACGGACCAGACGCGCAGGAATACTAATCTGAGTAGAAGGGCTGACAATCGAGGTAAGTGCTGTCTGCATAACAGTTCTATTTGATAGCATAGTGGGTGCCACAGCAATTGAAGACACAGCACTATTTGCAGCACGAACTGAAGGAACTGCAGTCCGAGCAGTAGCCAACAATCGACCCTGCGACATGGGAGGCTTAGGAACACCAAATTTGGAAAAACATAGGATCGAATGGTAGCTTGACCGCTGACAATGTTGGCAGCGCCTCGCTTTACGACACATACGAGCAAGGTGTTCCTGGCCAAGACATCGGTAGCACTTGCCTTGTAAATGGGCTCGACGGGATTCTGAGTTCGTGTACAAGTCACAATTTTCGGATTAAACACATTACACATTACAAAACGCACAAGCCGGACTCCGACTAACCTGTGATACGAGAGCAGACGCTGACGTCGGCTTAAAGCGACTGTCGCCAAGAGACCGACGCAAGCCTGATGCTTGATCATCCCTGTGGGACAATCTGCTATTCCCGGAATTCTGGCTGTCTCTTTGGGACAGCCGCGAATTTCTAGCACCAGAAGACATGGGCTTACCAGCCTCATGATGTTCACTGACCACCTGCAAAATGATGCGGTCTCTCATCCATGTCCCGAGCACGTAACTTCTGATGCAACCAATCCTTTAAATCGGCTAGTGACCAGTTTGGATTTTGACCTCGCTTGCGATGATACTGAACCTTCAGGAAACGGGGAAATTTGGACAAGATAATTTAATACAAAACCATGTCTTGTCCTGGCTGAAGCGACTCTCAGCTTTGCAGATGGCGTTCCAGACCATCTTGTACCGACAATAGTGATGAAATACCACCAGTAGCTGCGGGAAGCGTCAACAGGGCATCAATGTGAGCATAAATTATAGCCGCTTATCGCCATAGCGCTCATCCAGTGTCTTCACTACGTACCTCACTATAATTGGCAGCTGTGACACGTTAGCCCTCAACCAAACGAAGCGTTTCCCCTTTCAATAAACCCCAGAGATAATTCAGCTTATCAATCTCAGCAAGGTTAGACCGATCACCAATGGCTGCCTCAAAAGCATCCCATTCCTGCCAACGAATAGGATCCAACTCAAAAGGAGGAATCTCAAACTTGGGAACCTCCACTTTCGCAGGTCCTCGAGAAGCATTCCCTCAGTCATTACCCGCTTCAGGGATAGGAGCGATCTGAGGAACCTGGGCATCAGCAATTGCAGCCATGACATTATCATTAAATTGTCTGAGGTCCCTTACCTCCTGGCTCCTCCTTACCTCCTCGTCTTCTTCACCTTGAATAGATTCCAAAACTTCTAAATGAGCAGCCTCCAATTTCTGGAGATATGACTGTAGCAAGACAGCTTTATGCTAAGCGTTCAACAGTACCAGCCCCTGGGTTTGCAAGAAGTTTGCAATTCCGCCACCACACGGGAGGTCCTCATGCGCAGTCCTTGACGTCGGTGTTTAGCAGACATCGCAACTCAATCGACACAAGTTAAACCGAACGCAACTGCACTAGCAAAACCCTCCCGACAAAGAAAAGTTAATAAACTCAGGGTGCACATATACCAAAATCCATGATTAGGTTCTTCACCAATGTGAAAAATCTATGCAAATACAAAACCTATGCAATCTGTATAAATGCAAAAATGTACGTTTTGCACCGAGGATCATGAAGAAAAAAACTAGCAAGTGGACTTTACAATGACTTTCTTTACACAAACTTTATAAGCTGACGCTTCAAAATTAAACATGACCAAATAGTATCAACAAAATCTAAATAAAACCAGATAGCTTCAGCTTAATGTCAACAAAATCCAGTTAGAACCCGTTAAATCCATCAATTCAACAATAACTAGGAAAAACTGGATTAGCCAAATTCAATGTAAACAAGAATGACCAGCAATAATGTCAGGTTATTTCAGCCGCACATAATGCAAGCAATATAACAGTGTTTCGGGAAATTCCCGGCACGGAGTCTCCAAGGCATGGAACTGCTGCGTACAGAGAGCTGCATCTAATAGCACGGCTTGGGAATGACGCTCGGATTGGGTCCAATTCTTCGGACGACTCTTGCTCACCCTGTTGGCGGTTTCTCCTTTCGTTGCTCTGTCGACAACAAATGAGCGTGGCTTTGGTCCATGAACCATGAACGGTGGCTGGAAAACCAACGCTTTATTGTCGGAGACCAGGTTGTCGTAGAGATCGTCGTCGGCTTCGAGAGGCTCCTGCAGGTACGCCAGCCACTGGTCACGAGCCCAGGAACGGACACACAGCGCAGGCCGTTAAGCAGAACTTGGACTCACCAATGCGTCCAAAGGCAAGGAGTGAACGGCCGCCGGCAAAGGGTTGTCCCGTCCTGCATAGTGTGGCACCTGCCCTCGAACACCGGCGCACTTGTGCCCTGTAGTCGAGCGAGAAGAACTCGCAATAGAAGGCGATCGTAATCCGCTACTCGGGGCATAGCCGTCTCGGTAGCTAGACACAGCCGGTGAACCGACCGAAGAAGTCTATTTCCAGGATTGTGCTTAATGTGTCCATCCGATCGAACTGACCGCTCATATGACATAACTTGCACATATGCCTTTCATGCAATTTGAAGTTCCGCGGGAAACAGGACTACCCATATATTTTGGGAACAGTAAACAAATTTCGTCAATCCAAGAAACTCCGTATACAAGACAAGTTTGCATTTTGCGACTCAGTGAGTCTACTACTCAGTACTTTCTATTTAATTATAGTCTAGCAAACTTAAACTGGACCAAAAGAGTGAATTGTGTGGAGAGTTTATTATTCAAGTTAAGTATGACAATGTATATATTTTCTGAAAGCTCAAAAATCAGAGATTTCAAAAATTTTAAAAAATTCTAAAATTTTAGAATTTCAAATTTCAGAAATTTTAGAAACTGTAGAAAAAGAAAAAATAAACGAAAAGTAGTCGAGTTTGGTATCATATGAAAGGTCTCGTTCAGGAGAACGCGAATATGTATCAATTATGCGGATTTGAGGCGG
Source organism: Trissonchulus latispiculum (assembly GCA_030248195.1). Taxonomy (NCBI): domain Eukaryota; kingdom Metazoa; phylum Nematoda; class Enoplea; order Enoplida; family Ironidae; genus Trissonchulus; species Trissonchulus latispiculum. The sequence continues at coordinate 643 of JASAND010010620.1, read as the reverse complement.
CACGTGGTTCCAGCGGACCCATATCCCGAAAAATAAAAGTTGCGCCAATCGCTACAAACTTGGGCTTATTTGAAAGCTTTCATCACGCTGAGTAAAAGTTATAATTGGGTCATCGCTCAAAAATGCTGTCTGTGAAAGTTATCTCTCTTTAAACCCGAAAAATTGGCTGTTTGGACACTTTTGGAGGGTTTAATCCAGGCTAGCGAAAGCTGTGAGCTGAATCAAGTCAAGCCAGTGCGCTACATTTTGCGCCTCATCATTATACACAACTACGTAAAAATTGCAGAATTGGATATTCAAGGAATCGTTATTTAAGATAAATTTAACAAACTTCAAAGGAACCGACACGGCGGCTTCTTTGAAGTTTGTTTAAATTAGCTTACCTTACGCAATACGCATGCATGAAGATCCAAAGCTGCAATTTTTACGTAGTTGTATATGATGATGAGACGCAAAATGTAGCGCACTGGCTTGACCTGATTCAGCTCACAGCTTTCGCTAGCCTGGATTAAACCCTCCTAAAGTGTCCAAACAGCCCATTTTTGGGGTTTAAAGAGGGATAACTTTCACAGACAGCATTTTTGAGCGATGACCCAATTATAACTTTTACTCAGCGTGATGTAAGCTTTCAAATAAGCTCAAG
>JASAND010010619.1:0-21213 GCA_030248195.1 Trissonchulus latispiculum | reverse complement strand
TTAAGTAACGAATACGAATATTTTGTTATTACGGAATATTCAAATACAAAATCTTTTCTGAATCAGATAATTGTTTCTAATAATATGCTGACAAACCTACAAACTTTGTCTCGCCGGAATCTGTGAACTCATTTCTAGAAAAATCTGAATTAAAAAAAAAGTTAGTTAATATCCTTCTATCCTCTTTCCGAAAATGCTCTCGGGATTCCATCTGCAGTGCAACCGTAGCTGTAACAGCGTCAAGTCTCAAGTCAAAAGAAAGCCAATGAATCAATCATGCTTTAATGAATTAGCTTGGTTTTGGACACTTTACTACTTATTTTGCGAAATGATCTATACACATTGTATAGCCAGTTGTTATTATGTAATTATTTCCGGCATTATTTCCACATTCCAGTTAGTTTGTTCACGATACGCCTTAAATCTTCTTTGCTCAGTAGGTCACGTGATTTAAGCCTGCCAATCACAACAGACACGACCCCGACCAATCAGAAAGCAGCTTGATTTTTGCATTTTGAAACTGATGCGCATGGAAAATCAAACTCAGAACAGCTATGTATTTGATTTTTACGCAGAAATAAGTGCAAAAGTCAACATAATTGTTTGATTTTTGCTGCTTACCTGCATTTGAAAATCAAATGTCCCCTTCGTACACGGACAGTCTGCTATTTTTGGTCGGAAAAAGAGTGCATCTCTACAGGAGATATGATGAAAATCAACTTTAATATTTGTTTTTGCCAATTTCACTGTCCGTTCTCCCTTTTGCCTTCTTCCAATAATAAGGCACTGGCCTATTAATTACATAGAGTCTTCAGCTACAGAAAAGAATCGTGAAATTCTTTAGTTTAACAGGAAATGTCTAATTTTGGTTGGAAACTAATTTTGTGGAAAATCAGATTTCTAGTGGGCGGATAGACTATGAAATTTCACAGTCACAAATCCAATTTATACTGAACAGTAACCAGAAGTAAACCTTTTTTTCCAGCGGGAACCTCCGACAGTAATGTTAACTGGTAAAGTCGTTGCCTTCTGAGAAAAACTATCGTCTGTGTTGTAGGACAGACAACTGACTTTATCGAGTGCAGCTATCAAATCAGAACAATTCAAAACTCTCACACGCCTGTACATGACGAATGTACCAACAAAATTCGTATGCAACAGTAAGTAGCTTCCTTAAGCAAAGTCTGTAAGATTTCTTGACCTAGAAATTTTTATGAAGGTGCTACTGCCATTTTACTTCGATTTGTGATGTCGTTTTGGCTAGGCCAACCAGGGCCCAGAGATGGAGAACAGCTGGAAATGGAAGGATGAGCGAGCAGAACTGGCTGCGGGCGTAGTTTACCTCTGTTACCCGCGGGCCCATGCTGGCGTGGTCACAATTCACAAAGACCGCATATTTTCTAAATTTGTCTTTTAAGGAAAATTCATAGGATTTCTTGTATTCATTTTTGATGTGTTCCTGTGTTCTAGCGAAAATCATATTCATAGCTACTTCATTATCAAATCAGTTTCAATTAGTTTTAAATGAAGGTAGTTCATATACCTTTTCGGGACACAGGCTTTCTATAAATTTTGAAAGGCTGCAGTTTACTCAAAGCTTAGGTTTGTAGGTTTAAGCTTAAGCGTAAGCAACAGCTCAAAAGCACTGGTGGCAACCGACCGAGTTTGGTGTCTTAACAGTATTAATCAGATAATACATGCGAGATTACAGAAATTACTTTTGTAGTGGTGTTTGTTTAAGTTACCAAAAGCTGGTTTTATTCAGTGTTTGTCACTCGAGCGTGAGCCAGTGCTACAAGAATCGGAATTCAGCTCGTTTCAGTGAAAGAATTTGTTCAAAGTTAGCACGGTGGTTATTGCGATTCCAGCTAATTTCATGCGGTCTGCAGGCGTGGTAGCATTGAAAAATGTGTCTGCGGCTGAGGTCACTGCATGTCTGATGTGTATGTATGTCACCTTTAAGTCTGATCTAAGCAGTTCATGTGTTTGTTTAATTTGCTCGCATTTCGCCTGAAGGACATTTTAGAAAATTAGACCTTAGCCGACGTCTTGAACAGAGATTTCGCATAGTCTGTTTGCTGATCATTCAGATTTCCTGCTCAGATCTTGAGGCAATTTTAAGTAGGTGTTCAGCAGTTTTTATCAAATAAATTTGTGCTTCTTCTATGATCGACTGTACCTACGGAGAGCTTTATTTAGATAGATATGACACAGACTGCTTCCTGTTGTCTAGAAAGGCAGGATTACAATGAGATTAGCAAATTTTTAAAACCCCAATAAATTGAATTTTGCGATATTTGTACTCAGTGTGGTCGAAAACATACCCATACCAAATTTTTGCTCAGTCAAGGTTTAAGGAATTTGAGCGGTGGGGGGGGGGGGGTAATCGAGACAAGGCCCTGTTGTTATTAGACTTATTCAAAACGTATGTATTAGTTTTGAGCAGTTTGACTTAACTTTCAAAATTTTCGAGAATGTTTTCGGTTCGACACTAATCGTACATTCAGAAATTACCAGAATAGCAGCACCTTTTGTAATAATAATAAGTTGGGTACAAGTTGCTCATGTACGCACTTTCTTCTAGTATGAATCTTGCTAGATATCATGTTTGAAGTATGGTTCTAAGAAATAATTAGGCTCAACATTTCTCAAATCTTTTGTTACCTAACTGATAGTGATTCTGATTAACTGATTGATTGGAATAAGCTGAGATTGTAGCCAGATGTGTGCTGGAATAAGTTTGTGTTAAAGTTGAGCTATACTTCATCCTTATAACTCTTCTGTTGCGTACTGCGTTATCTTTCATCCCGAGAGCATTTCGGAAAGAGGATAGAAGGATATTAACTAATTTTTTAATTCAGATTTTTCTAGAAATGAGTTCACAGATTCCGGCAGACAAAGTTTGTAGGTTTGTCAGCATATTATTAGAAACAATTATTGATTCAGAAAAGATTTGTATTTGAATATTCGTAATAACAAAATATTCGTATTCGTTACTTAAATTTTTAAACTTTTCCAGTGAGCGAGTGCTATGTATTTGAATTTTTTGTGCACACATTTGTGGTCCCTAATATGTCCGGTTTTGATTAGGGTTATTTTCAGGACGGAACGGGATGACCATTTCTGGCGCCAGTTGTAGTGTAGTTTTGATAGCCATTATTTGTAGTAACGCTGCTCTGGCTTGCTATGTACTAAACTGCCCGACTGTCGCTATGCTTGGACGAAGCGGTACAAAACGACAGGTAATAAGATCATGTTTTGTGGGGACAGAACCAGCATCCGGTCAATGAACAAGGCTCGGCCCCGGGCCCGGGTAAATCACTCAACGGCACAACCCTACACAGAGCACACTATTTTCAGAACAAATTCTTCCAACAAGCCACAGGTTAAGCTAGCTACATGGCTACATGCCTGTTTGGTCAAAAAATATGCCCCAGCAGAAATCGAACCCAGGCTCACACAATCTGCTCTGCAGGTAAGCATTCTAACCGCTTCACTATAGTGACGTTTCAGCACCTGAAACTGAAACTGAAACTGAAAATAGTAGAGAAAGACGCCTGAAACTGAAACTGAAAATGCAAGAAATCGACGACTGAAACCAAAACTGAAACCGAAACTGAAATTATTTTGACTTGCCGCCTGAAACTGAAACTGAAATTCTGAAGGAATTCTGAAGGAAACAGACCTGAAACTGAAACTAAAATAATTTCAGTCGACCGTTGAGTCTGAAAATAATTTCAGCTCTTGTTAGGCCTAAAAGTATGAATCGATTTAGATCTACGCTTAGACTGAAAATTGTAATTTCAGACCTAGGCACATTCCATCTAGCAAAACTGACAATAGCAGTTACAAATATTACAGATGTTTTATACATTTGTTGAATATTCACTTTTTACTAAGGTTTTACTAATTATACTGCAACCTAATAAAAATAATGTGTTTTAAGTCGTTCCAAAAGGTATAAAGTTAAAATTTTACTAGTGAAACATATAAAAATAAAATTTTAGTCTAGGCCTGAAACTGAAACTGAAAAAAATTTTATTGAGGTCTGAAACTGAAACTGAATATGAATCTGAAATTCCTGCGAGCGCCCGTCTGAAACTGAAACTGAAAATGAAATAAAATGAGACCTGAAACTGAAATTGAATCTGAAACTGAAATTCCGACGAGCAACCGTCTTAAACTGAAACTGAAATTCCTCAATTAGCAGGCCTGAAACTGAATCTGAAACTGAAACTGAAAATAAATGGGCCGCCTGAAACATCACTACTTCACTATGAAATAAAATTCCCATTTCTGCTTTTTCCTCCTCCGCTCTGAAGAAGTAAATAATTTATAATTCTCCTCATCTTACTACAAACTTTTACTCAATGTTAAGATGCGATTTATTTCAAAAAAGGACAATAGCTTGCCTGAATCCTAGACTTAAGCAGTACAGCAGTAATTTCTAGTTTGATTGCTCGTAATCAATCGGTTTAAAGGTGAGAATTGCGTGAGTATATACTAGGGGCTATTCCCGGACACCAAAGACTCCACCAAACAATTGTACTAATGGAAATATGAATTTAATGATAGTACTGTTAATTTTAATGAATTGATTTCTATATGATTGTTTTAGAGTCTTTACTCCTGCTACATCTTTGGATGCCCTGGTGCTTCAAAACGTTCAGCAGGTCACTCCCATCAGGTACGGATACAGAATTTAAAAATCAGATTATTGCGTAATTATCGCTATTGATTAGCGTAATTATCGAAAATTGGTTTAAAATTTCATTCTGCAATATTTGAAATCTTTTGACGCGCGCGCAGCTGAAGACTGAAGTGTTTATTCAAGAAATAATGAACTAATGTTTAAAATTTGTACCTTTTTATTATGTCAATGCGTGTACAAACTGAATTCGCACTGTTGTTTTTTGTTAAATTTAGTCTGAAACAGCTTAGCCTTGTCTTTTGCGAACGATTGAAATGAAGAGTGAACAAGCAATATTTTAAGGCAAAACGTAGAGTTTCCGATAGAGCAACACTTTTGGAAATTGTAAATCTGCTTCGCAGCAGATTTCATTAATTAGAGATTGTTTGCTACATCTTAATGTAAACATGAGGCAAAACATTGTGTAACCCATTAATGCTGCATTTCTTTAGAAAAGATAAGCTTCATTAACCAGAACTGATTTTGCTTTAAGTCAGTTTGACAAAATTATATGCAAGCTAAAGTTAAGTAATGCGAAGTTTTGTTTTCATGTCAACATTCTATCTATCGAAAATTTCCGATTTTCTTGAGAAAACTCAAACTCAAATTGTATTCATATGCGTAATTACGTGTACTAAAACTAGAAAATTCTTTTGAAGAAATCTGCACACAAATCATGGAATGTCGATTTTAAAGCACTGCACACACGCATTTATGGAAAGGTACATCTTTAACGGGCACAAGACGTGAAAAGAACCCTGGCTGAGCAAATTTAAAAGACCTGCTGCGCTGAGGCGCAGCAGGAAAAACGAAGGAATTATCTCCATGAAGGGGGATGGAACCACTGATTTCCAGAGTTGCAGGGCTCATTACCAAACACTGAACATTTGAAAATGGCGTTTAACGTTTCTGCACCGAGCCTTAACACTAGAAACTAATCTACTTCAATCGTTATGCAACTATTTAGTGACTGTTGTTTTGTTTCAGTGTCCAAAGTGTGGTCCAAACGGCGACGGTGTTTGTGTGAGCTCCGACACCTGCTGCATCCCAGGCGGTTCCTGTGTCAAAGGACGTCACACGGAGATGACAGCCGTGTGTCGGGCGGAGAATCTGAGTCCTGAACCGTGTCTCATGTCCGAGCACGCCTGCAATGAGGGCCAGGGCGTCTGCGCCCTAAACGGATACTGTTGCAGTGCAAGTACGTACCAAGGGCTATGAGCCGTTGAAGCAATTGTCTTCTCTCTCCCATTTTGAGAACTAAAGTCTGACACAAAAATGTGTGTACAAAATCTGTAAGGCCTCCAGTGAACTCAATATACGTCGTAACCCCATATAACCATATATTTTCGAAATCCTTGCAGCGAGACAAACATTTTTATAAAATTTAAAATTTTTTAAAATTTAAAAATTTTAAAATATCGGGTTTTCGGGTAATTTTTTCGGACCGTGCAAGCTATTCAGCTCATTCTTTCACAAAAGTTTTCCCGCCCGAAGACGCATCGATTGATACAAGAACGAAAAAAATCGGTTGAGAAATAAGCATGTTATTCCAAAATTTCGTTTTTCCATTTCCTTTGATGTTTGCCGCTTTTTGCAACTTTGACTGGTTATTACTCGCGACTCGCTCACCCGAAAAATTATTCGATTAGATTTTCAGGACCGCCTAGGCGCCCGCTTTCACCTGATATATGTGGTATTTCAAAATTTGAAAATCGATTTTTTTGAAAAATACCACTTTTTGACCCAAAATTTCGGCATAGCAATTCTGGCAAAAGTGAGTAAAAATAATATAATCATAAAATTCAAGCTGAGCTGAATCCAACGATATAAAGCTTTTGTTGCTACGAATTATATTGCGCCAGCAATGAATTTTTAAACAATATCCCTTATTTCAGCTGGTTTTGCTAGTTTACACTGCTTCATTCAAATCACGGCGGCAACATCAAGGAGAGCCAAAAACCAGCCGAAATAAGGGATATTGTTTAAAAATTCATTGCTGGCGCAATATAATTCGTAGCAACAAAAGCTTTATATTGTTGGATTCAGCTCAGCTTGAATTTTATGATTATGTTATTTTTACTCACTTTTGCCAGAATTGCACATACCGAAATTTTTTGTAAAAAAGTGGTATTTTTTCAAAAAAAAAATCGATTTTCAAATTTTGAAATACCACATATATCAGGTGAAAGCGGGCGCCTAGGCGGTCCTGAAAATCTAATCGAATAATTTTTCGGGTGAGCGAGTCGCGAGTAATAACCAGTCAAAGTTGCAAAAAGCGGCAAACATCAAAGGAAATGGAAAAACGAAATTTTGGAATAAAATGCTTATTTCTCAACCGATTTTTTGTTCTTGTGTCAATCGATGTGTCTTTGGACGGGCAAATTTTTCTTTAAGAATGAACTGAATAGCTTGAACGGTCCGAAAAAATTCACCGAAAAACCGATATTTTAAAATTTTTGAAATTCTAAAAAATTTTAAATTTTATAAAAATGTTTGTCTCGCTGCAAGGATTCCGAAAATATATGGGTTTTATGGGGTTACGACGTATATTGAGTTCACTGGAGGCCTTACAGATTTTGTACACACATTTTTGTGTCAGACTTTAGCTTATATGCTTGGGGGTCCGTTTTTTGGTCGCTGATTTTTGCATATTTTATTGTCCAAACGGTATATTTTAACGAGTTTTTAAAGTCTTACGGTTATTGAGTAAATATAGGAATTCAGAAAAGTTGTCACTTTTTCGCGTGCGCCAGAGAAATGTCACGAATGGCAAAATGGATCCGCCCAAGTTTTGTATTATATTATTTCCTTATTTGCGTTCTGTATGAATCAGAATTTTGATTTAGGTCTTTAACGCTTTTATGAAATTTTGAAGTATTAAAATTTAATTTGAATAGTTCAAAAATTCATTAAAATTTTTTTTTAATTACAGATAACAGTCTGCAGACATGGAAATAACGAATAATATTAATAATGATATTAATAATAACCGCAAGACTTACTGCTTTAATTTTAAGAACACGTTAAACTATACCGCTTGCACAATAAAATATGTAAAAGTCAGCGATATGGGAGAAAGTAGAAAAACGACCAAAAAATGGACCACTCCCTTAACTTTAAATTAACTGCAGTCTTCTGCCTTACCCTCTGGTATAAATCTGTTTTCTGTTAAATTTCAGTCGGATGTCACAAAAGTGTGGAATGTTTGTTGGATCGTGCCATGGAGAAATCCCAACGACCAGAATGGAAGAAACGATCCCGAACATCCAATGCCGTCGAAAAACTCAAAGACTATTTGCGAATTGGACCTCTCTAGATTGGAGCAGGGACCTGTTTTCCACAAAATTTGATTACAACAATTCACTTGATTCTGTTACTACAAACCATCCTTGGAGAAGTTGTTCATCAAACTACTACTGAGCTAACTTTTGAATCCTCCCAACTGGTCGTGTAGCTTCAATTCTTATTTAAATAAATAACTTATTTAGCTTTAATACTTGATTTATTCAATTAGCTGAATGTAGACTATATTCTTAACTTTTGAGTTTAATTTAGTATTACCTAATTTAGTTTACCTATTATATACCTAACCAAAGCACAAACTTCCAACATTTAACGTCTAATAATCAGCATCTATTATAATCAACACTAACATCTGAACGGTCACACCAGTCCTAGATGGTTCAACAAATCCAACCAACAAGGTGATAACAATTGGGCACAAAAAGTTTAACTCTTTTTCTTATCATCCGTGACCGGAGGCTTTTTCACGGGTTCATCCGGCAGAGAGAGACCCGGTTTTACGTCCTCTTCTCCCTCCAGTTGACTATCACTCAATTCGTAGGGCTTAGGCAGCGGCAGGACCCCCGAGTTGATGAGCTTCACCTTAACTTCAGGTCGATTATCAGCAGTCACTTTCAGTTCACCGATTCTTTTGATGATATGCTGAAAAATAAAATGTTTCCAAAATTTTCAGGAAAGTTGTAGTGATTAGTTGTCGAAACTTGTGTCGAAAAAGTGTCGAAAAAGTTGTCGAAAACTCTACTTTTACAAAATGTCAGATTTTTCTGCTTCAACACTGGGAAAAACTCCAAGATGTTTGCCTTAATGTTTCGAGCTTATTGCAGGCTTAAATACAGCAGGAAGCGCTAATTTCCTAAGGGTCTATTTCTTTAAGAATTAAAATGGTCAGATTAAATGGATTAAATTAGCCGGATTAAAATTTTAATTGCTATTTCTTTAATGCTGGATTAAAACGATTAAAATTAGCTCGCTTATCCGACCACTGCGGATTAAACGGGTTGATATTGTTATCCATTTAAACCGGCATTAAAGAAACAGCTATTAAAAATTTTAATTCGCCATATTTTAATCCGTTTAATCCGCGTAGCTGTACGAGGATTAAAACCTAGTTCAAAATGCAGGCGGCGGATTGAACGGATTAAGATTAATCTTTAAAGAAACAGCATTGAAATTAACTCGTTGATTTTTTAATCCGAAGCGTGAATAAAGAAACGAGGTTCGACTAAAATATTAATCTTTGGTGCATTAAAGAAACAGGATTAAATTTAATCTCCGTTGAATCCGCGGGCTATTTCTTTAATGCGGATTAATTTTAATCTAATCCATTTAATCTTTAAAGACATAGGGCCTAAGTGATTATAATTGTAAAGATTAAAGATGAGCAAGATCAAAGATAAAGACTACTACCAAGAGTGCATAATTATGAATAATAGTAAACCACTAGAGGGCTTCTCTCCATTGCATTGTGTAACGGTGCTCCAACTACAATACGCGAATGTTCCCCTGTTTGGTGGGGGGGGGGGGGGTAGCCGAAAAGCGGTCCGCACTTGGTGTGGGGAGAAGCCGACTGTCAATCAAATTGCAGAGACCCCCTCCCCGTTTGTTGGGGGATAGTCAAAAGAAGTCCCTATTTGGATGGAGGCCTTAGCTAAAAGAAGGCCCGTTTTGTGGGGTGGGATGGGGCGTGCAGGCAGAAGACTGTCTCCTTTGGGAGGTCGTCAAGACCGGCTAAATTACCCACTTTCGAAATGCAGTGAAACTACCGTAATCCTCCGTCCCCCCCTGCCAAACGGGGAGGGCTTCTCTGCAATTCGATTGGCAGTCAGCTGCTCTCCTCACCAAACGAGGACCACATTTCGGCTACGTCCTCACCAAACGTAGGGGGGAGGTATGCGCTGTCGAGTTTGTAGTCCCCCCACTAAACGGGAGAACATTTTTGTATTGTGGTCGGAGCACCGTAATACGCAATGCCAAGAAGAGAAGCGCTCTAGTAGCTTACTCTTCTTCCTAAATATAGAAGAATTATAAACTCTTGCTATTACCATTCCTTTGACAACTTTTCCCACAATGACATTTCTTTTGTCCAGCCATCGAGACTTGGCAAGAGTGACATAGAATTGAGACTGATTCATATCGATGCCGAAACTGACCATCCCAACATAGCCCGCCGATGCATGGGAGTGGATGTAGTCTTCGTCGATAAAGTAGGGAGCATAGATACTTCGACCTCAAACGAAAACACCGCACCTCTGTGAAACATTACAAATTAAGACACAGCAACTAAGCCCGCACCGGATGTGAAAAAACTGTTTCAGTTTAGCTGCTCCCGTTGGTTCATTCGCATTCCGCAAGCAATCGAACGGTGGTAATACTCACTCTAAAAACTGTACAAACGAAACTAAACCAAACTAAAAAATCAGAACGTAAAGTTAACCAAAAAGGTTAACTGGTTTTAGCTTAATGCAATTAAAAGATGTGTTTTTGTCCTACCTCCACGTCCGTCCTTGTAGGTGACATCACCAGTGACAAACTGAAAGTCCGGTACTATCTGATGGATCAAGCAATCTCTATAGTGCCATTTCTCCTTAAATTAAAATTTAGCATATCAACCTCAAATAGAGCAGGGTAGAGTTTTGCCCTGGCTTCAAAGCGGGCCTCGGACCCCGGGTCTTGTTGTTTCCTCTGTCGAGCTTATCGGATATGCCGGTTCAACTTTTTTTCGTGCATATTTCAAATTTTGTTTCATTTTACCTTCCGAATTTAAGCTTCCAGGAGCTGTCTAAGTTGTAATAAATACAAATAACCGTACTATTGCTTGACACTGTTGTTTGTATGTGGGGCCTGGAATCGTCCCAGTGGGCCCGGCCCGGCTCGGTTGGTTCTGCAGAGCTGGGCCCAGAAACGGCCCGGAATATTTCTTAGCGGCACAACTCCAGAGCAGGCAAACTAAACTGGCAATCGAAAGATTTCAGGATAAACTTCACAACAGTTTGATGATTTTCTTGCTAAACATATAAATGTTTATCCTTTTGGAGGCCTTAGTATGCACTCAGCTAACCAGTACAGTTTCTTAAAGTGATAACTTACTCCTCGATGTTTGAATCCTTTGGCCAAATGAACGAAATTGTAGGTTGTTATGGGAAGGGCATCACCGAAAACTCCCACTATAAATCGACCATGCCAACTGTCATTCTTCTTCCCTCCGTCAACTTTCACATCAAAAAATACCTCGTCAGTTACTGTATTATTTGGATTTAATTTGGATTTGGAATTTTTCTCCAATTTTTCACCTCCCTTAGACACGTCCCCGGAAGCCTGTTGAATCAAGCTTAGACTAGCTAACACTAAAATCACACGCAACATGACTGTCGAAATTAAACTAGGATTGAACGGAAATTACAGTTCTACTGAAGCCCAAAAATTTTTATGTCTTGGACAAATGTTACAGCTAATTTACAGTAGTAAAATCCTGGCGAACATTAATTAAACGGCAATTAAAAATGTTATATAGCTACTTTAAATGGAAGGTTTAATGACTTGTATAAATGTTTGCTACCGTAGTCTGAAGCCTTAAGATAGCTTTGTACTAGAGCTTAAAATTTTGATTCAAATATAATGAAGCAAAGCAAGCCTTGTATACTTAGAATACAGTCAACTTATTTATTTTCTACGAACACATCAAAATCAGAAAAAAGTTCAAATTAAATGATTATCCCAAATTTTTGAGCATCTTCATCATATCATCCAATTCTTCAGGGGTCATATCCACATCCCCGCTGATGGCATTGCCCCCAATGCCCGGACCACCCGCGGGTCCCGGTCCCCCAATTCCAGGCCCACCGATGGCGTGCTTCCCAACGGCCACCCCCGGAATACCGATACCGGAACCAGAAGCAGAACCCTTTCCGGAGACTTTAGCCTTTTTACCCGTAGCCTCTTCGGTTTTCTTGATCGTCTCGTAGTGATCCTTCGCTGAAACACACAAAAAACAATATTTTAGTACGTTGTTGAAATGTGTATGCTATTACTAACACAACAAGGGAGAACCTTTACGGAAAAGAGGATAAGGTCCCGGTTGTCTTGCTGACCAGATGATGGCAGCATTATGGCAACAGTCACCCCCCGAAGAAGCAGAAGAGAGAACTGAAATCTTTAGAATTTGATAAAATCCCTCACGCTATAGAAACTGAATTCCCGATTTGTGATGGGCACAATTTCATTCATAGTTCCGACATTGCATACATCGGTAACCAGATCTGTGCAGGAGGCGAAACTTTGGAGGGGGTGACCCGGCGAAAAACCGAATTTTCTTCTTTCTGGATCAAAAACTTGAAATATCCGAATTCTGGAAGGGTCAGCTCCAGGTAGGGGAGTGAACCCCAACAAATTCTCCGGCCAACCCTCTCCCCAAACACAAAGCATTGTTAAACCACAATATAATTGTAATTCAGACACTAAAAACATCGAAATGTTCCAAACTGGATTGGCTGCTAGTTTATATGTTTCGACAAAACTGAAAAATACTAAGAATATGTAAGGTTGAGATAATCATCGAATCAAGAGGAGACGTCAAGGAAGAAATTAAATATTAGTATATAGTTGTACCTATTTTGCAGAGCTGATTGCATAACAAGAGTGTATCCGACTGGAAGGCAGCCTGTTCGCAATCCCTTTTGTTGGCTGCATTGCACGGTTTGCAGATGTAATTGCCCTTATCATCGCAGTAGAATTTATCTGAAAAACACAAAACAACTATACTGGAATACAAAGAAAAATAGCCAAAAATATAATGAAGAAATGAAATGAAGACATCTAGCCACCAATCCACAAAAGTTCAGAGTATAACAGTATTTCGGGTTTGCGACAGGAACTCAATTCAAAACTCCAAATCTTACTAAGCATTCCTGCTGAAATTCCCACATGAACCACAAGCAAAAACAATACAAAAGAATCCATTCTGATGCCAAATCTGAAATAAATATCAGTAATGACACTTTGCAGTACGAGCATCCTCAATTAGCCTGTTTTTCTAAAATACACCCCAGCAGGGTTGGTGTAACTTATTGCGACTTCGACAGCTTTTTAATCCTTAACCAAAAACAGAAATTTGAAAATTTGTTTTGTTGTCACGCCCTGTCTTTTTAATCCTTAGCCAAAGCAAACAGAAATTTATAAATTTGCTCCATTACGCCCTGTAAAATACGTGCACTTTCGGAAAATCTCACCACAAACCCTTATACCTTGTACCAGCCAGTACTGCCCAAAAATGTTCTAGTATGGAACTGAATACAGTGCTCGTACAGTGCGGGATCAGCCTAAGCACAAAGCAGAATAGATGTTACAAAGACTGAAATAAATCATAAGACACTGGTGTTACAACATTTTTGGGGTATTAAATGAACTGTGCTCAGGTTGACACAGCACTATAGTAGCACATTGTGGGTTCCCATACCATCGGTTTATCGGTCTGGATCCCATACTACCCTTTCCCATTGAGCTGGGTTCACATCTGTGGCATCTGCGGTGAGTCGTTGGCGTAACAGAACATGTACCACGAGCGTTACAGTGCTACACTTTTATTATTATTAGTTTAAAATGAAACCAGGAATCGGAATATACCCAATGAGATTAGTCTGACCCTTGTATTAAGCACCCTATTTATCAGAAAAATTGCATTTATCAATTATCAAAAATTCTATTATCAAAAATTCTATTATCAAAATAGAAATTAATATTGCATTGCTCATTGAATTAAAATTTTTTTACACCAAAATTCCAGAGTCCTCTTCCAGGGGACAACTTTATCAACGTCTAAACTAGTAATGTTTAGATTTGATTTGATTGATTTTTCCTGTGCAAACGATTTGATCCGTAACGTCCTTCCTCAAAACCTCTGTATCAAATCAAAACGACAAAATACAAACTAATATGGTTGGAAACTAATTGAACGCTTATATAAAAATTTACTATGCACGAAACAAGAGCGCATAAAATACAGTGACAGTCAGATATAGAAAGATTCAGAATGTGTTAATAATGCAGAGATTAGTTATCGGGGTTTTCCACTTTTATACCATTCATCAGGTCTAAAATAAAAATGTATAACACGAATAACAGCAACAACTTTATTACAATCGTCAATCTGGGAACCCATAATGCAGATACATTGGCCAAAAACAAATTCAGTCACTGAAACCGATTTTTGGTCGCCGACCGAAACTGAAGCTTTCTAATATATGTTTGGTTCTTTTTATGCCGATTTAGCAGGCGAATGTTAAAACAGCAGAATTTGTAATATGTCAGCTTTGAAAACCTGAAATTCTACTTTTGTAAATGAAAAGCCGACTGGTACTAAAACCAAAGCTGAATCCCGACCCTATTCGCCGGGCTACTGAAACTGTACTATAATTAATGATTAATGAATACGGATCCGTACTCCGTAAATTCGACCACTTAGGGCCTATTTCTTTAAAGATTAAAATGGTCGGATTAAACGGACTAAAAATCAGCCATCTAAAAAAATCTCAAGTTTAACTCGCTGGATTAAATTTTAATCCGTTTAATCCGAGGTGCTATTTCTTTAATGCGGATTAATTTTAATCTAATCCGTTTAATCTTTAAAGAAATAGGGCCTTAGAAATTCCAAATTTAGTCTTAACAAAGTTATATGCAACACATACCGGACTCTGTTTGCTCTTCGCACATTTTTTCACAGGCTAATTTTCCCATTAGCTTTCCTTTCTCCCGACATTCCTGGGTATGGAAAGAGCAGGCCACACATTTCTTTTCCGAATTACAGTAATACACACTTGTTCGAATCATCGAATCTAAAGGATCAAAAATACACAATGTAAAGATGGCTATTTTTCTTTAGCCACAAAGTAGGTGATGCCTTAATTGTAAATCGAATCGGATGGAAAATTACCTCTTACGTGCAGAATTCAGTTTCCATATCGCTCTCCGAGAAACCTCTAAGTCAATAAACTAACGAAAATGACTCCGCAAAGCGTTTTGCTACTGAGATATGACTTTAGCAAAAAGTAGACAATGATTATTGAAGACTGACTTACCATTTTCGTCAGTTTCAGTTTCCGCTGGTGAAACAGGATTTTCTATTATCTCATCCACTGCAGAAGTAGTCATGTTTTCCATAATCTTGCCTAAAATAACCAAAGGAAGAAATAAATCATGAAAGTGTTAACTTGCAAAAAAAATCGCTCTAATCCGCAAGATTTTCCGTGAACAAATTGGAAACTTCGAATTATGCAAATTACTCTGCACCCATTCAGAAGGAAAGGTCGCCGATTTCAGCTCTAATGGTGTCAGGGAAGTTCTGTCGAGCCTACAGTTACTGCTTCTGATATATATATATATATATATATATATATATATATATATATATATATATATATATATATATATATATATATATATATATATATATATATATATATGCACAATTACAGTTAAATCACTACCAAATAAGATTACACTTGAGGAGGGTAGACTGGACTTCTACCAAATTTTGAACAAAGTTTATCCAAACCCATTGGGGGCGATTTGACGTTTTGAAATCCGAAAACATTTACTTCAGATTGCGACAGTCCCAACCGTTTAAGACGAATTCAACTCGATTCTTTTCATGAAAGCTAAGTGTGTCTCCCTTGAGTAGAACAGCTGAATTTTAACTCTACTCTATTCTATTCCTAAAAATTTTCTATTTCAATTCTTCAATTCTTTCAATTTATTTTCTATGTTCTAAAAAATTCTATTCCTGAATTTAAATGGAGTTCGAACAATATAATGATTGTAATATAGTGTAATTGTACTTTATGTTAACTCAGAAGGCTGAAAATCGTTCTTTTTATAGTGAACTGAAACGAAAACTGAAACTCCGACTGAAACTGAAACTGAAATTATTTTACGTTACCGACTGAAACTTAAACTGTAACGGAAACTATTTTGGTCCGCCGACTGAAATTGAAACTGAAAAAGAATGACCACCGACTGAAACTGAAACTGAAACAAAACTAGCACTGGCTCTCTAGACCGGCTGGCCAGCGACCGGTCGCCGGCCGGCCGGGCCAGGTCCAGAGTGGGCTTATCGCCTTAAACTTGGTAAAATGTGCCTGACAACTATCAATTATCTTATATTTTTACTTATATTTTGGACAGCCGGCGAAATTGGATTGGTGAACAACACTAATCCTCACCCAATCCTGGCTCCCCTCCCCTTCAGTAGGGCTACGACCGGACCTTGAAGCGGGTCTCGGCTGGCTGGCCCGCTTATTTAAATTTAATTTAATTTAAATTTACAACTTTTTTAAAACAACTTCCCTAGAAAGTTAATTTATGCATCCAGGAGCTGCTTAAGAGGGGGGGGGGTCGCCGGGTACCAAATTTTATAGTCACCGATTTCGCTCATTTTCGGGTGTAATATACCCCCATGTGTGTCCAAAAGCAAGACACATTTTTAGAGTCAAGGGTCAATCCAGTTAAGAGATATTGCAGTTCAAATCCCTACAATTTAGTATTTACGCCACTATGCCTCGCTAAGGGCTTCGAAAACGTGTACACATAGGATGACAAAAGA
The DNA here is from genome assembly GCA_030248195.1 of Trissonchulus latispiculum. Taxonomy (NCBI): domain Eukaryota; kingdom Metazoa; phylum Nematoda; class Enoplea; order Enoplida; family Ironidae; genus Trissonchulus; species Trissonchulus latispiculum. The sequence continues at coordinate 4,627 of JASAND010010619.1, read as the reverse complement.
CTACGGTATGGTCAATACATCAAATTGAAGTCTCTATCGTGGGCTATTTATTGCTGTGCAAATGACAATGATACGTCAAGCAACGAGCAAGAAACGGCGTATGAACCATTTGATCAAGCTCATTCCGACTGTTATTTACTGAAACTTTAATGCGGCTTAACTTTCTCATACTGCTTTGTAGAGACTTGGTGCAAGAAGATAAAATGTTCAGGACATCGAGAGCTTCAATTTGATATAAAATTTGGCTGTATTTGAAAAATTTGAAAATTTGCGATTTTTTGACTTTAGGCCTCCGTGACATCGGACTAAGGCATGCATCCACAGTTAAACACCAGCAATTGCAGTTAAATGTAGCACACATCTTCCTTTCATATGTGCAAACTGGCACACCGAATTTGGTTGGAATAGCTCGGCTTTCACCCGACTTATGGACCATTATATCCAAAAAAATTGAGAAAATGACGTATTTTGAGGCAAAACGCCAACGCGGTAACCAAAAGTATGAACTATCCACAAGTAGCAGCATGGATTTTGCGTATGGAAATTGAACCTCTATTTTTGTACTGTGTTAATATCTATACGCGAAATCTGTGCAGTAAACGGTTAGTTCAGGCCACGACGAAATATTTCTTTGGTGACGTTTTTGTAAGTCAAATTTGTGCAAAAACCGGCTTCACCCAAATTTGAAAATTTTTAGAAAATCGCTGAGCTAACACAAAAATACCTCATATAGATATTAACACGCTACCTAGTCCAGATTAACATTTTGCCCAGCTATAGCTCGTTTGCTCTTGCACAGAGCTCAAACTTTTGGTTACCGCGAAATTTTCCTAACTTTTTCATTTTCCTATGTTTAACACATGCCGGGGCCACCGTTGGAGGACTATTGTGAATGATAGGGAAAGTTTTGCAACAAACGCAACTGTCTTGTTTTGGGGACCCATTGGGACTACAAAATATGTGAAAATGAGAAAAATCGGAGATTCGAGGTCGAAAATTCGCGACCCCCCCCCTTAAGTAGTAATAAATACAAGGCACTAACTATTGTATGACACTGTGTCATTCTTTAGGTTATGTTGGATAACTTACAAGTAGTGGTCATGTTCCGGATTCCCATAAACTCAGCCATTTCTTCCACCATACATCGAACCAGTGTCACTTCCTGAACCATGGAATCTCCGTGCTTTGTGCTCGCTAGAATTAACCAAAAAATGAATAAACAAATAAAATAAACAATAAAGTGCTAAAAAATCAAATTTCTGTGCTCTAGGGCTGTTTTGATTTTTCGGAATTTTGATTTTTGATTTTTGATGCAAGGCTAATTTTTAGAATTTTGATATCTGATTTTTGATGCAAGGCTAATTTTTGGAATGTTGATTTTTGATTTTTGATCATCAAAACAGCCATAGTCTTGCTCCTCACCATTTTAGATACCCTAATAATTGACCGAAGCCACAGTACACGAACGAAACTGTTGATTCAAGAAAACTTGAGCATCAAATACATGGAAAAACCAACAGTTTGACAAATGGAATTCTGCGGAAGCATATAATCACTTTCTGCTAACACATACACGAAACATTATATACTTACTTGCACAACTGAAGACAAAAGCAAGAATAGCAATCGACAAAAATAAAAAGCAGTTAGCTGCCATGTTAGCATATAATCTATCGAACAAAGCGATGTATGGACAAAATCCTTCAAAACTTTGTCGTATAACTGCTGTAGCATTCCTATTCAATAATTATGCAAATTAGGTTGACTATGCTGTTCTGAAGAAGTTTTATTTTTGAGACACCATCTTACATAGCTATGTGTAACTAGTTTGCATTATTCAAGTTCATAAGTTTACGAAAAACGTGCTTCAAACTTTTTAGCTAGTGTTAGCTAAACTTTTTTCTGATAAATTGGATACGCTGAATTTGCCCCTGCCATGGTGCAGTTTTTCCCCGGTGTAAAATTTCCTCCCGGAAAAACTGCACCGGTGTGGATTTCCCCACGGAAAAATTACACCGGTCTGAAATTTCCGAGGGAAAATATTGAACCAATTCAAGAAATAATGCAGAGTTCAGTTTATAAATTGAGTGTGGCTCATAATCGAAACAAGCAAGAGTTTTGTGCAAAATTTGTAGTGTTTAGAGCAGAACAGGGCTGAAACCGCAAATTGCTACCTTCGGGTCACAATAGACCTGCTGCGAGCAAACAATTCTTGTATCTGTGAAGTTTCTCTGGAAATCAAGCAAGACGCAAGAATACAAAATAAATTAGAGCTAATGAGGTTGTCAGGTTGCAAAAAATGGAGCTTCCTGATTAATAGCCCTAAATTCTTCTAACTTTGTCTGCCATAATTATATACATAGTTTAAAATCTGTGAAATCTTGCCAATGCAAAATGTAATGTTGAAAGCAAGATAAGTATAGTATGGTGAAATGTTTCTGAGAAGCTTCATAAGACAAATCACTTTAAATCCGGCCTCAGTCGGCAACGGTCCTTTACTTGGCTGTCTTGAACATATGTACGAATTTAATAGTATGTTAATTTAATTTAAATAAATAAATAAATATATAAATAATCTAAATTTAATTTAGCGAGCTAACCCGGGATGAGACGTTGATAACTTTTGAGCCACTGATGCTTATTGCAGAATGCCAAAAGAATGGGAATGCGTTTTTAAGTCGTCAGTATAGTTTGGTAATCAATGTTGTTTAGTTTGTTTATGAGTTGAAATGTCTGTTTGGTTTGACTATGTGTTAACGCTGTCCGGACTCGGAATAAAATTTTGCCTATATATACTACATATAACACCTGGTAGCAAGATCGGTTGCGTTCCAAGTTTTATTAGAATTCGGAAATGATGAATTCATGGGTACTATGGATTAGATGAGTTTATCATATTTTAAATTGAGTTTTTCTCAATTCACCTTTGAACTCATTGAGCTGTTGATAAGTCAAGTCATGAAAATGATGTGTACATATGTTTCAGCCAAGGATCACTATGAGATGATCAAGCGAACCGACCGGTCTACCGGTCTCACTGGATTACCCATTCTCATTGAGCTGGGCTCACGGCTGTGGCATATGCGGTGAATCGTTGGCGTAACAGAGCATGTACCAGGAGCTAATAACCCAGTGTTAGACTTTTATTATTAATATTTTGAAATGAAATCAATTAGGAATCGGAATATAACCAATGAGATTACTCTGACCCTTGTATGAAACTGTCAGGCTGGCTGTGGGAATTGCCATTTTGCCATTTTGAAAATTATCAACAAGTGAATTATCATTAATTATTTCACTTATTTATAAATCAGACCGAGTCATTTTTTCATGGTGTTTTCCAAAGACACACCAAAACTCCACATCCTCCAAGCCCAGAATCTTCTACCAGATGCCTTAACCTCCCTCATTAAAAGTTTCTTCATCAAGGTCAAGAATTACCTTAATACCAGCAAGAGTTTATAACAGAAAGAGTGAGACACTCAACTCTTCCTAATAGAATAAGTTTGCAATATGCTTGGCACAAGGCCGAAATCTCGGGGGGGGGGGGCTTCTCAGCGTGTAAACATACAACGCTGACATTTTTCAAAAACTGGAGTTTTCGGTTAATTAAATACCTTACATAACTTGAGCTAGGAAAATCGTACAGCAGTAATTTTTATAATTATATCGTGTACGAGATCTTTTTAACGATATAAAGATTCTGTAGTTAGGTTCAGGCAATCTCTTACAAACCCAGGGCAACAAGGTAAGGCATTTTGAAGAAATGGTGGAATTCCTAGACTTTTCGTGGAAAGGATGTTTCATTGCCGCTTTTGTAAAAGATTGCCTGAACTAAAACATATAATTTTTATATCGTTAAAAAGATGTCATTCTACGCAACATAATGATATAAAAGATTGTTGCTGTAAGATTCTCCTAGCTCAGGTTATAGTATTTAATTCGGAAAAAACGCCCGTTTTTGAAAAATGTCAGCGTTGTATGTTTACACGCTGAGAAGCCCCCCCCCGAGATTTCGGCCTTAATGTGACGAGCATCTAGCAGGCTTAAAGTACTAAGCAGAGCTGAGTGTCTCACCCTTCCTTTTATCCTCTTGATACCAGTAAGTCAGACAAGCTGTGTAACATAGTTAAAAATTTTTAGTTGAACGATTATATAAAAATTTAGGTACTGTACTCCAAATAAAATACAATGACACACACAGAGCAAGATTCAAAAAAAAATGTCACTAATTCGGTTATTAATGTTTGGGATTTTCCACTTCAATACCGTTTATCAAGTCTAAAAAAAGCAACAAATCAATTACAATTACTTGAATTCGGCAGTTCCGAAAACCCCATAATCAAACCATATAGGTTACAATTGTTACAAGCTGAAGGATATGGATATGACTTTAACATAGGTATCAAACTTTATTATGAATTACTGCAGGTGGCTCTAACCCGTTTCATCATTATCAGCTTCCACAGAAAGTATTCTTATCATTATTTTAGAATTCTGTTAGGTTAAGTTGTTATTATTTACTTGTTTTATTATTTTATCAGCACCATAGCTTATGATCAATATCTGTATTTACACTTTGAATTAATATATTTCGCTGTGTCGTTGATTATATCATTGATGACGA
>JASAND010010618.1:0-26234 GCA_030248195.1 Trissonchulus latispiculum | reverse complement strand
TTGTACTTCGTTCATTTTGTGTGTGTGGCTCAAAAAACGTGCTGAGCTATTCGATCAAACGCTGGTCGACCGCTGCAAACGCTGGGCGCTGAAGAGAAGGAGAACAAGAGCAAGTGAGCAACATAATGCAGTATCACTGACAGGTACATAGACTACACAGCTTACTGTTCAATCTGGTGTCAGCTACATTTTGATATAAAAATGGCTTCTTAACTCCAAGTAATGAACGAGTAATAATGGTGCAAACTTTATGTGACCAAAGGGAATCACCACCTTAAGAACGGTGAACAGTGGACTTAGCCTCACCGATGCTCTTGAAAAATAATATATAATTGAAACCGGTGAGGTGAATACTGTCAATATGAGATTGTTAAACTCTCCCACTGTACAAATTGATTATATATTGACAAATTACTATTAGGTCTCGCCTGACTGAAGGCAAGATAGCTAAAGCAAGCAATTAACAATTAATTAGTTACCATATTAATTTACTTTTTATACGCTACTTACTCCTTACACAACTATATTAATAATAATTTGAATCAAACACATGAATTAGCCACACGTCATTAGCCCAATGTGTAGAACAGCAGCAATGATTCGCAACCGCATCCCCCGAAATGTCAACTTCATTATTGACAACGATTGTGGAAAAGGCTGCCCATCATCACATTATCTCCTCAGACAGACTGTAAGCTTATACCGTAACTCCTTTTAACGATTTCAACTTACATCACTTCAAGCCTAATTTTTATTTAGGTCAATGCACAGCATCCAATAGGACCTCTCTGGTTCGTACCAGCGGATTTGCGATAGACGGTGCTGACGATATCGAAATTATTGCTAATCTGGTTCAATGTCTCTTTTTCTGCTTGAACAATGTTGTACGTAATTTGCTATCACTATCACACTTTGTCACAACATTTGTACTTATGCATAGATTTTTGTGGATTTATGATTAATCCACATTTCTTAAGTCAAACAGATATTTTAATGCTAAGAATAATTCACTAAGATTTGATAAAGATTTTAGACAACGTCATAACAAACACGAAAATTTATAATAAATCTCTGCAAAAAGCCTGCAGGACCTTACTCGTAAGTGTAAAAGGACTTGCACAAAGCTGGTATTTGAAAACAAATTTGACGTTACTGAAAAGTTTCTATATTTCAGGATGATCAAGGTCAACCGTTTAATTGTGTCTCATTTGAGTACACGATAATCAGTGAGCAATGTGTTTTGAGTGGTACCTACGCTCAACCCTGGGGCCCAGGGGTCCTCATCCCAGCTCCACAAGTCATGCTGTATCAGAAAATATGCATCGAATGTAAGTGAATGAATCGAAACAGAACATTGGGAAAAGTTTCGAATTTTAACATTACTCATGATATTTACTAACAAGAGTTATAACCTACACTTTGGACAAGGGAGGGAAAGGGGGGACCCTCGGCGAAGTCGTCCACAAGGGATCGCGAATTTGCTCCCACAAGGGGTAAGAAAATTGGCCACAAGAGGTAAGAAAATTGCCCAAAAAATAGGTTTTCCTACAAAATTTTCGAAAAATTTTCCTACTTAGCCGGAATTTTCTACTTAAAATTACTTTCTTAATAAAAAACGTCCGAAAAACGTGTTTTGGCTAAAAAGTCGAGGTGTTTTGTTAAAAGATGTCAAAAATCGCTTAAAAATCGCTGTTAAATGTGCCCCAAAGAAAATCGCTCTCACAAGGGGTTCTCAAATTTGCTTCCACAAGGGTCAGTGAAATTTGACCTCCCGTTCTGGTATGAACCCACGGCTCATATTATTTGTTGTAGAAGTAGTAGTATAGTGCGTAATATCCCCTTCCCAAACCTAAAGAGTTTTTTAGTCTGATTAACTGGATGTTGTTTACTCCTAATGGCGAAGAGATCGATGACTTCGATATTACGTACGTAAAGATGATGGATTCGCACAATTCTGTCTTTCATGTTATAGCTCAAATGCTGTGCGATGGACCTTTCTCGTTCGAAAGGATTTCTCAGAAGGTCCTAGTTGGACATGCAAATCAGGTAAGTGGTGTAGAATAGTATCTGATATATAGGAATTAATCACAGAGAGCAGTTTAGCGTTTGTAGTATAGTGGGCTGAGCAGACCCTACCTACAGGGACCGCTATGTATGTACGGAGCGATCAAGAGTTTATTTGCCTAGTGTGTTGCAGCGAAGGTCGATGAATGATGGGAAGTATCGTATAAATAAAAGAATTCTATAACGTACTGTAACTATAACTAAATTATATATAGCTAGAAGTATACTGATTTCATTTGCAGCTGCTTCTCTGAAAACATTCCTCCCACATTATTTCATCAATATCGCAAAATTTTCACCAAACTATTCCATTTTACATAGTTAGCCAAAATGACTGTTATAACTATTTCATGATTCATTTCTTGCTTCTACAGGTTGTAGTTATACCTGACGGGAGTGTATCAAAGTGCTTAAGTCAATGCTTGGAGGCGGAACAGCTGTTTCGAATGCGATGTCGCTCCGCCATGTTTTACTATGAGACTGGGGAGTGCATTATGACGGATGTGGATAGCATATCCAGAGCTGATCTGATAAGCGATGATACTCAAGGATTCATTGTCGACTACTTTGAGAGCAACTGTCAACAAGGTAAATAAACAAAATATAAATACAAAAGTACATAGCGTGACAAAATATATCTTTGAAAGTAAGTTTATATAATTGAGATGAAACAAAGAAGTTAGAGAATTCACAAGAACATAATTGTGCCCTAAATTATCATTAATAAAAATTTAAAATAAAATTTTATATTATGAGTGAAATCTTTACTTTGTAGGACAATGTGCGCCGACGGCTACAGGCCAGTTTATCCGAACTAAGGATAGCCAGTACTCTACAGGGCTTGAATTGGTGTTGTCGATTATGGATCTTGATATGTGTGAACAGTTATGCACACAAAATAAGGTAAAATGTCAACTGGTTTGCTTAGTTTGGTCTAGTTTAAAATAAATTATAATTTATCCTCCGATCAGATTATTACTAAAAGTCTTAAAATTAAAAATGTTTCAATTATACTACTGCTACAGGTGTCACATTATTATAGTACTATAGGTGCGAAAATATTATAGCACGTGTAATGTGTTTTAGGACGCTGAGGGAAACTTTTATTTTTGCCACTCCTTTGCGTACGAAACGGCAACACAGGCCTGCCACCTATATGAAGATTCGGGTTCCGGGGATCTCAAGACCAATATCAACTCTTTGGCTGAAACTCCTGGCGTGGACTACTATGATAAAATATGTCTGTTAGGTAAGCATCACATCACTGAAATCGAAGTATTATATAAGTATTATTATTATATATCGAAGTATATATTTCTTCTTCTTTCTCATTTATATAATAATTATATCATAATATATTATAATATTATACGTACTTCTTCTTCTTGTCATGTATATATGTGTTTTCTTACGACCTGAGTGCACGAAGAATGTTCCTCATTTGGAAAATGGGCACATGTTGAAAATAGAAGTACGGTGTAACGGCCGTTATTACAAATATTTTCTACATATATTTATATAACTGATTTAGGAACGTATCCTCGTTTTATAATAAAATCTAATCGGCATCTCTAGGCAAGGAGTATGACTTATCAAAATTAGCTGACACCAGATTGAACAGTAAGCTGTAGTCTATGTACCTACTTGTCAGTGATAATTTCGTATTATGTTGCTCACTTGCTCTTGTTCTCCTTCAGCGCCCAGCGTTTGCAGTGGTCGACCAGCGTTTGATCGAATAGCTCAGCACGTTTTGGTTGGTCACGCTGCAGATGTGATGCAAACAGCAACTGTAACGGAGTGCTTAAATCTGTGCTTTGTCATGGGAAATACGATATGCCTATCTGCTATGTACAATTATGATACGGTAGACAACGTATATTATACTATGTCGTACTATATTTATGTCCATATGTCAATACACTTATCACATGACTTATCACAAGTCTAATAAAACAAAAGAAGCAACCGAAAGAAAGATGCGCCACCTTGCACCTGTGCTTGAAAGTATAGGACTGCTGATTGGCTCTGAACATTCATGTAATTATTATGTATAAGTATCAAGTATTACGTATATTTATGTTATAGCTTATCTATGTTTGAAATTTATTGAAACCTTATGAATTATCTTAGCTAACTTTTTAGGGTGAATGCTTCATCAACTACGAGTCACGACGTTCCAGACCAGAATTGTTCAGTTCAGATACTCAAGGATTCAGAATTGATTATTTTGACAGCAATTGTGCCGAAGGTACCTAAGCTTTATTAATTTTTCATAGTCTTCAACACACCACTTTACCAGTGATACTTTTACCGACTGATGTAATTGCCTGAACTTGTCGCAAGCCTTAACTGATACCTTAAGCTGAAGTTTCGATAAAGCTGCAAAATAGCCTGCAGCATTGTTTGATTGCTTCATTTTATTATGTATGCGCTTAAAAGGAAGCGACTACAGCTATATAATCAACGTAAAGAACTCATGTGAAGGATACAAAAACAAGTTAGCAGTTTTCCAAAATATAATATCAATCTTCATAACATCATCTCCCCTTTGGAATTGTCAGTCACCTCTGTAAAAGGCGTTGTGATCTCGCCCAGGGATGAACTGTAGAGGCCGGCGGCGTTGACGCTCTGAACGTCGAAGCGGTTCCGCCACAGCCGGAGGTTCCCGGGGTAGCTCCTGGGGAGCCATCTCCACACCAGGGGCAACAGGAAGAGTTAAGGGATGAGTTATGTGAGGCGAAGGAGGATCAGACGAAACACAGGCGGGTGGAGTCTCGTCCAATCCCAGGATTTGGTTTATGTGCCGTTTCCACAGACTGGCGCCCACTTTAACCCAGTAGGATACCGGCGTGGTACGCTTTTTTAACAATCCCTTTTACCCAGGTAGGTTTGGCCCCGGAATAGGAACGAACCCAAACATTGTCGCCTGGAGAAAAACCACGTACTGGGAAGCTGGCAGCATCTGGAAAGGGTTTAGAAGGAGCCGAAGGAACCAAGAGGGATAGCCTGGTTCTCAGGTTGCGCCCAAACATCAACTCGGCCGGGGTCTTTCCTGTTGTAGCATGTGGAGTGGCACGAAATCGCAAGAGAAAATTGGCAAGCTTGATGCTATCTGCAGTTTTGTCTTCTAGCAGCTTTCTAAACGCGGACTGGAAAGTGCGGACAAAACGTTCCGCAGCACCGTTTGTCTGAGGGTGGTACGGCGCTGCAAAAATCTGGGAAATTCCCCAATTCTTGAACGTCTCAGACAACTGAAATGACCTGAAAGGCGGTCCATTGTCGCTCACCACTTGCTGAGGAAGACCAAAACGGCCAAAGACCGCGGATAAGGCTTCAATGACACATCGCGCTGACGTTGATCGTACAGGGACAACTTCAGGCCACTTGGTGTGACCGTCGACGAGTATTAGCCACATTTTGCCACAGAATGGCCCTGCAAAATCAATGTGTAACCTGTACCAGGGAACCCCAGGATCTGACCAACGTAGAACAGGCGCCGGTGCAGGAGATGGCTGTTGTTTCTGGCATTGCTCGCAGGATCTTACCAAGCCTTCAATATCGCTGTCCAAACCTGGCCACCAGAAATGTGAACGCGCTGCTGCTTGAGATCTTACCATTCCACAGTGAACACTGTGTAACTCTTTTAGCACTTGACCCCGTAGAACTGTAGGAATGACCACTCGCTGGCCATACATCAAACATCCGTTCAAAAGCGTGAGTTTATCCTTGAAACTGATATCAATATAATATAATCTGATAATAATATAATATAATATAATATAATATATATTATATCAATATGATATAATATCAATCTTCATAACACATTTATTACACTTATATAATAAATATACTTCAACGAACTGATATTCGACATCCTCAACGTTTCCAGTATAATGTTCAACGTTTCCAGTATAGTGTTTAAAGCTTAATCCAAAAGCAAGCCTTTCCGAGAATCAAATCACATACGTATCACATGTAAGAGTGTAAGAGGGCAAACTGTGCGATATATTAGGAGTATAACAAGTATATATTTCAGGATTTGGAGTCTGTAGCCCAGACACTACCACAGCCTATATCAAAGTCCATAATGCGCAACTGCGCAACTTTAATCCAATCGCCATTCCAGGAGTGCCGTCTGCTGAAGAGTGTTTGCACAGGCAAGCAAAATTACCTATATTATGTTAGACCTCAATTTACTTTAAGCCACAAGCCTGGTAAAACGAAACATATGTTTTAAAGGTTTATATACTTTAGTCAGAATTTCATTTGTCACAATATCACTAGTAAGAATTTCATTTGTCAGAATGCCACTAGTCAGAATTTCATTTGTCAGAATTTCACTTGTCAGAATTTCATTAGTTAGAATTTCATTTGTCAGAATTTCATTTGTCAGAATTTCACTTGTCAAAATAATTATGGCTACTGTGTAAGAATGCCACAATTCAGTACGTGCCTTCATTTCTCAGAATTCCATTATATATTTAGAATATCATTTAGAGCTCGGCTGAGGCTTAACGAATCTTTAGTGATTGAGCTCTAACCGTCTAAGCATTTTGCATTTTAGGAAATTTATATTTTTGTTCTAAAAGGCATTCGAAAATAAACTTTTTGCCCAATCGGAGATTAATCAAAGCTAGTGCTGAATGTGACTAGGCTGAAATGGTTGGAGACGACGTAGCGAATAAACAGGATTAAGATATTGTTACAATGAAAACATTCCAATTGGAAATGCACTTGTGGATTTAATAATGCGATATGCTAAATGCTAATAACTTAGGAATTGTTTTATTTTAATTTGTTACTTTAAAAATTGACCCTGGCCTTAATCTTACTTTGGTGATCTGTGACTTCGCATTTTCCAATTGCATTAAAAAAGCACAATTGTTAGGGGCTGTAAAAGTAACGTGTTGTCTTGTAAAGTCCAACAGTAGCATGAACTAGTTTAGTTCTATCCAGTCTGAGATTTCAGAAATGTGAATTTCTGGCAAACGAAGTTCTGACTTGTGGCATGTTTCTGACTAATGAAATTTTGCAAATGAAATTTTGATATATAGTGAAATTATGACTAATGAAATTCTGACAAATGAAATTCTGACAAATGATATTCTGACTAATGAAATTCTGACTAACGACATTCTGACAAATGAAATTCTGACTAAAGAAAGTAGACGGTTTTAAAACATCAACGAAGTCTCGATAAATAGCTCGTTTGCCCTAGAATCCTCGTTTGCCGTACAAACGCTCTGCCAATTAAGCCATGCATAATCTTGGAATCCGGATTTAATGCTTTTGGGAAAATACTTCCCTCCTATTTTTTCAGAGCAAGTCTGACGAAAGACCAAGTTCAGACTGCATTTTTCTAATTAGTAATAATTTCGTATGTATTTCAATAGTTTATTTCAGGATCTACTTAGTTAGTTACAGTAAATAAGTAAGGGTATCCTCTCTATCGGTAAGAAGCCTTTATTGGGTACGGTATGCGCTCAACCACAAGTAAACCCTATCTATAAGTAGGAATAAGCCTGTTTCCAGTTGCAATATTCGATATGTAAGCTAGCTCTACAGATACCGCTGAGCCCCATAAAGGCTTCACGAGATGTCATGTTAAGAATGCATGTAGTTTATCGCAGATTTCTATTATAGATGTGATGTCGCCCCGTATTTTACCTGTCGGGCTGCAATATATTTGGAAACAAGGGAATGTTTCATATCCAACATTGGTCGTCGAAGCGAGGACTTTGATCTTCAACCGGAACAGTTGTCAGATTACTACGAAGTTGTCTGTTTAGATGGTAATGCAAACGTGGGCTAAAATTTTCAAATAAAGTAATAGTTAAATGAGTCAGACAACAGTTTACCGGTTGAGCAGAAACGTAGTCTTTATTAATTAACTATGAAAATAAGTAATTGCATAAGTATATCTCAAGAGGGGACTATTTCAACGATTATTTAATTAGCTCACAAATAACATCGATGCGTGCTGCTTTAAATATAGCTAATTGTAGTAAGAAATTTGGCAGGAATTAAGCGCGAATTAGGAAAACACCTACGCAATTTTGCTTTATATCAGCTTTAACGTTTACTTCATTACAACAAATATTTCAATGCAAGCGGATCAACATTAATCACCTTTAAACCGCAATCATTCAGTCTTATTTTAGACATATCCACCTGTGGAAATAAGCTCTATGCGTTCCAGCTTCGTCCAGAACATGAGTTTGAAGGTTTCGTAGGAAGCACAGTTTCGGGGGTCAGTGTGGAGCGATGCCTCTCGATGTGTCTCAAGGAGGAAGGAGGCCACAGGTGAAACAGAAATTAATGTAGAGACTGAACTGAAACCACCCCTAAAAAGTTGGCCCTGTTTGTTTGTACTGTACTAATTCTCCAAGGGCGTTTTTCACATTAAAATAGTAGAGTTGAAACATTTAATTCCTGTAACACAGCAAGCAAGTTACATGTTTAACTTTTTAACAAAAACGCAAAAAGGACTAAGTTAATTGGTCAATCTGAAGTCGAAGAAAACTGAATACCCGCATTGATAACTCGACAGTTCCCGTTACAATTTAAAATACAGCCAAACCTATCGGCTACACATAATTAGGTGTAAATAATAATTATCAAGTTAGCACCAAACATTGCCAAATACATTTATCAAATTCATTGTACCATAATTTGTAGGCGGACACTCATACAGAATAAACAGATTGTTCAAAGGTTTATTTTAGATTCTTTTGCAAATTTTGTGCTTTCAGATGTGTATCAGTGAATTACATTCGACTCACATCCACCTGTCAGATGAACACGGAAGGATGCAGAACCAAGGGGGAGGCCGGACTGAAGCCAACTAGAGGATCTGACTACTACGAAAACGAGTGCATCATAGGTATATAATTAAAATATATTACCTGAGTTGAGACTTCTTTTCAACAAATTTAGGAAATAATATGCGATTTAGCAGTACAGATTCGCCGTAAAAATTAAGGTATTTTTGCTCTATTTCAGCTCCAACTCGATGCAACTATGAATTGGTGCGAGGAAATCAGCGTCCCCGTCCGCTCTTTCAGTCCGGCTTTATTACAGTGCCGGAGCTTCGCGACTGCGAAACTGCCTGCGAGCAGACGAATCGTTTCGTTTGTCGATCCTTCGCCTACAGTCAGCCAGCCCAGACCTGCTTCCTCTCCGATACAGAAAGCCGTAAACTGTCCACAACAGTTTTGCTGGAAGAGAAAGCCGGATATCAGTACTACGAAAAGACCAGTTGTTCTGGTGTTTCCGGTGAGGAAAAGTCGAATAGATGAGTAAACTAGTGCTAAATATGGAAACTTTCTAAATTACTTTTTCCAGACAGATACATAGAAGAGGGAAAGTCAAGCTTGAGCAGAGTTATAAACAAGTTAGTTTTAACTATATTCTGCTCTGTTCTACTCTTTCCTGAAAAGGCCCTAAGAAAGTGAAGTGCATGCACTATAATGCCTAATATTTTTCCGAGTTTTAACATATTCTGAAATCCCACTTCGGGTGGAAATCCTGCCTGAAGGGCGGGGGCAACAAAATTTGAACAAAATTAAATTTCCATTGTTTTAATCACATACTTTCTAGATTTTAAATTGTTTTCTGTCTCCATTCAACTCTTTCTTATTTCAGTGATAACAGAGTGTGATTTTGAGGGCGCTCAGGTGGTGGTTGAATTTCCTAACGCAGCCAGCGGGTCCATTTATGCCCGGGATAAATGGGAAACGTGTCGAGAAGATTTCACCGGAACCAATCGAATATCTCTTCGAGTTCCTTTTCCTGGAACAGACGAACTGAGAGACTGCGGTGGAGTGCTTCTGGTGAGATCAGAGAAAGTACTTCACTGAAATTTCAAGTTTTAAAGTTTACTAAAATTTTAATTTAAAGATTGCCTCAATTTACCACTGAGCCTACATAAAGTGACTTTTCAATTTCAAATAACTAAAAAGAAAGGAACAAAAAACTAACGCAGTCTTGATAACCGAACTCACAACATTTTGGTTGACTATACGTCTTTGAATGCTATGTTTATACTAACTTATACTGCAAAAATTCACAACCACATAGTCACACACACACAATAATTAAACAACATTCGTTTGATGAAATTGATAAACAGCAAAGAACAAGCTTTTAACATCTTATATACATAAACTAATCTTATCAGCCAATTAAATAGATCTACACATCTTTTGTAGGATCGCTATCGTTTTTCCTACATCGTTGTGGTCCAAAGCGGACCAGTGGATATTCCCGGTATCGTCACAGCTGATGATCAACTGTTCAATGTGACCTGCAACTACGAAGAGGCTCAACAATTCCTGCCGAATCAGAGAAGCTTTAGGTATGGAAAAACTTAAAAATAGAAAAATTGTCTAGTTACGTAGTTAATCAATTAATCAGAATGCTTGTGCAGTTATACATCTAAAGTCTGACCAAAAAATGTAGGGAGCGAAATTGTTTAGTTTATACTGAATTACCGTTACATTTTTGCTGCAGCAATGCATATATTTTCTGAACCGTCATGGCATGAACTTTCTTTTGGTAGAAAAATTTTTTTTAAAAAATTAAAATTCATCAAAATAAGCCGATTTTTTAGGTTTTGAAAGATCAGTTGAAGTCAGAAACTAGCCGTTTGGTGGAAAATTAGCCTATGTCCCAGACATTTTGAATCCCGAATATCAGCTCATTTCGTCAAAAATTGTAGTTATTAAATAGTTATTCAATTTTTTCGATTTTCAAAATCCTTTGATCTTTGCCGCTTTTCCAACTTTGACTGGCTATTACTCGCGACTCACTCAATGCAAAAAATGTTTAATTGGATTTTCAGGACCGCTTACGTGTCAGCTTTCATGTGATATGTGGTTTTTCAAAATTTGAAAATCGATTTTTTCGAAAAATACCACTTATTGACCCAAAATTTTGACAATGCGAATCCAGCAAAAGTGGGTAAAAATAACATTATCATAAAGTTTAAACTGAGCAGAATCCAACAATATAAAGTTTTCGTGGCTACGACTTATATTGCACCCGCAACGAATTTTTAAACAAATACTCTTTTTAGCCTTTTTTGGCTAGTTTACACTATTTGCGGCAAATCAATATAGCACAACTTGTCAGAAATCAGTTGAAATACCAAATTGTTTAAAAATTGGTTGCTGGGGCAATTTAAGCCGTAGCCACGAAAACCTTATATCGTTGGATTCAGCTCAGATTAAACTTTATGATAATGTTATTTTTACCCACTTTTGCTGGATTCGCATTGTCGAAATTATGGGTCAAAAAGTGGTATTTTTCGAAACAATCGATTCATTTTGAAATTTTGAAAAACCACATATATCACATGACAGCTGACACGTTGGCGGTCCTGAAAACACAATTAAAAATTTTGCATTGAGTGAGTCGCGAGTAATAGCCAGTCAAAGTTGGAAAAGCGGCAAAGATTAAAGGATTTTGAAAATCGAAAAAAAATTGAATAACCATCGCAATTTTTGACGAAATGAGCTGATATTCGGGATTCAAAATGTCTGGGACATGGGCTAATTTTCCACCGAACGGCTAGTTCCTAACTTCACCTGATCTTTCAAAACTTAAAAAATCGGCTTCTTTTGATGAATTTTAATTTTTTTAAAATTTTTTCAACCAAAAGAAAGTTCATGCCATGACGGTTCAGAAAATATATACATTGCTGCAGCAAAAATGTACTGGTAATTCAGTATAAACAAAACAATTTCGCTCCCTACATTTTTTGGTCAGACTTTAGGTATCTCTTATAGAGTAGTCTCTGTATAAATTTTGTATACACACATAGCATAGCTTTTAATTTTTTAATTTAAGCTTTTAATAATAAACAAGATAAATAAGTTAATATGTAGTCAATCGCCGTAGTACTGTGTAATTTTTGCAGCATTTCTACTAAATCTCCACTGGAAATAACAACTCCGAGCCTCCAGGAGTTGCCTATAAATAATGTCAAGGCGGAAACGACAGTGACCTTGGAGCTGGTCAGAGATGGTGAACCTGTGACCGCTGTTCTTCTGGGGGAACAAATCGATGTGAGATGGCGTCTGAGGCAAACCAGTGAGTCAGAGATAAAAACATTCTTATATATAAATAACAAATCTAGACGCAACTTTACAATAAACAGACCAGCAAAAAAGCTTACCGAAAAGTATAAAAAAACGTCTAAGTTTGCTAAAGTTCTCGTCCGGAAATTATGAACAATGCTTACTTGTTTAGTAATATTGATTGTTAAACCATTCAAAGACAAAACACTACACTACAGGTGAAAAGGTTATAGCAAAACTGGAAATTGACTAGTTGTTTATTAGCTTTGTATATATTTTTAGTTCCACATGTGGATTATTTTATAAGAGACTGTCATGCAGAACGTCTTGGTGGTTTGCCACCCATTCCAGAACCTTTGGAACTCATACGAGACGGGTTAGCAGATTTATTTGCAAAATAGGTTCTCAGTGTTATAACGATCATATAACAGATACACGCGCGATGCAGAAAAGTTTAAACACTCAACTAACTTTATTTGATAAAAGCGGAAAAGTAGCGATACCATAAATCAAATCCTATTTTGCTTGAGCTGTTTTAATAGTAAGGGGTAGATTTAAGTTCATTTAAATGAACGATGTTTACAGTTTACAGTTAAATTTATTAAAAAGGATAGTTAAAGTTACATTTAGTTCCAGCTGTTAGTTTGTCCCTCAAAACAGCATTAAAACAATCATTCGGAATATATATGTAACGGAACTACTTGGCCGAGCACACCTGTCGATTTGGATTTTCTATCATTATTAATCCGCAAAAGCTTCACGCAATCGACCAGTTATAACTCTCAAATTGTATTAATCAAATTTCAGGTGTCCAATAATCACCGGAAGCCAGCAAATAATCAATGGACCGATCCGTCGAATTGGAGAATATTTGCAGGCGCCGATGATCGTTTTTCGCTTCGACGGATCAAAGAGTGTCAAAGTCAGCTGCCAGGTTGACATGTGCGCAGAAATCTGCAATCCGGTAAGAAAAACCGGACAACATATATACAATCGTTATTTGTTACTTTACCGTACTTAAATGCTAATTTATATATTATCGTACGCATACATTCATTTATCTACCATACCATACGTATATACCTTTATGATCGGTTTTTGTTTTGACCAACTTTAAATTTCAAAACCTATTACATTGTGTAGATATATACTTTGCCTACGTAGATATTTTGTTATTTTAGGTGAACTGTCGCATTCGAAACGAAACAGTTCTGTCCTATGGACGAAAGAAACGAGCAACCCTGGGAGCAGATCTGCCCGACTTACGACCGCCACATTTGAGTCAACTTCGACCTCAGCCTGTCCAGCTGGCATCGGCTCGTCAGCCAATCATCGTTCCGACCAGAACGGTTTCAAGAGTTCGGCACAACGCCACTCTGCGGGAAGTCTCCAAGGGACAGGTTCTCAGCGAAGGGACCATCTCAGGAGTGTTTGTGATTGTGGAGAATCTGCAAAGTCGATCTATCAGACCGACTCAACCAATATCAGAGAACCAACTCAATGCAGGGCGTAAGCTCGTTTGTGCTTGAAAAAGTTTCCCGCGAAAATCAGTTACTTTTTAAATGAAGATTAGTTTTGGACTAGCAGAGGGTCTGAAATAACTTTGAAAAAAAGTAAACAAAGTAAACCGGTTCCGGTTCGAAAAATCCTTCCGGTTCAGTTCCGGTTCCGGTTCCAACGGGGTCTAGTGGAGCCGGCCCCAGCTCTGCTATTAATAATTCTGCTGAGTCGACTCTGTTATAACATTCAAAGAATTTTCTCAAAACAGTGCATTCATTCCTAATTTCTCTACCTCTTTCAGTGGGTCGCAGTACCAGAAACGTGGTTCGTCAGAACGGTCAGATTTGCCTGGTTCGCCCGCTGTTTGTCGGTCTGTTCAGCTTTCTGGCCATCTTCTGCTTCGCCGAAGCGGCCGCAATTGTCGCCTGCTTCTGGAATCGACTTGGAAGTCTACGACAACTGGCCTCAGCGCTGCCACAGACTCGACTGGCTTTCCTGCTGAAGCCGCCTGGCGGGGACAATCGATCCAGCGGTAGTCGAAGTACCCTGACGAGACCGCAGCCTGATCAGAGACGACGCCCTATATCGCCCAGCTCATTCTACCCCTCAAGCATACAGACGGATCTTCTGACAAATCAAGATGAAGTATTTATAATTTATACGTTAAATATACTGCGGAAATCCTCACAAAGACACAAATTCTCCCTATTGGATGGCCTTTAAAATAGAAAATCTAACTTTAACCGTAATCTAACTAAATCTTAGTCTGACCTGTCACCAGTTTGCCTGCTACATGATGAGCCCTATCTGCGGTAAGCCACTAAACCATCGCAGGGAGTTAACATTACGTACTCAGTAACCTTCCTCAGTTTATACCATTCTTAGTTTATTTATTTATTAGGTAGCTTATGAAGACGACTTACTGTTTCAACGAGAAAAATCTGCGTACGAAGTTCACAGGAAGAAGCCGAAACAGGATGAAAATGCTTCCCAAATTTCCTCCAGATCTCAGCAACGTATGTGTCAATTACTTATTAAATCTAACTTCGCTTAACTGTATTTTTACTTCAAGCACCAATTTAATCTAAATGGCGAATCGTTAAAAGCAGACTCAAGCTGCAGATATGTACATTCGGCTATTATAATTGTAAAGACAATTTGGAGCTCATGAGTTTTGTTCGACTACTATGAAAAAGCTAGTGAAAAGAAGTCCTAAAAATACCAGCAAAATCTAGACACAGGATTAGTGGTTTTTTAGAGCACAAACTAGATGTAATGAGGTGTTAGTTAGGGGGGATTAGGTGATTTTTGGACTGAAGAGAGGTGCTTGCATACGAATCTAATTTGGTTGGCCTATATTTGTACATGAATTAAAACTGTTTGCCTTCATGGATTAAACTGATTGCCTTTAATTATCCAGTGCTCTAACTTAGCGCTTTCAATAATGACCACTTTCCAAATTGCAATTTGAAATATTTGTACCTAATTTTAGAGACAAAAGCCGCACGAGCCAATTCAAGGAGCTCAAGCGTAAATCAACGCCAACCATCAAACCACCTGGCTCGAGAGGCTGTAACCAAGCTGCTTCAGTCCTGTAACAGACCCGAGCCTCTTTCCAACGGCACCGCTGGACTTCAACGAATCTCACCCTCGTCAAGCTTTGGCTCGGAAAATAAGAGCGAAAATTCTGACGGAACTGTGAATCCGCCCAGTATTTCGAGCACGCTGGATGCAAAGTCAGCTATATTGGCCAATT
This sequence comes from Trissonchulus latispiculum, assembly GCA_030248195.1. Taxonomy (NCBI): domain Eukaryota; kingdom Metazoa; phylum Nematoda; class Enoplea; order Enoplida; family Ironidae; genus Trissonchulus; species Trissonchulus latispiculum. The sequence goes on along the minus strand of JASAND010010618.1, from coordinate 10,832 downwards.
CAAATCGATCCCAATCGGCCTCCCCCGAGTCGGAACCAGAAACGACCTACTTCGTCACGGCTTCGAATTCTCTGATGGCTCAGGGCAACGGACACGAAAAGAGGGTCCACTTTCGTCAGTTGGAAAAAATCACGGAAATGCCTCGGAATGAGGAAATGTACGCACGACTTGCCAACATGGGACAGCCTTACTATTCCACTACGACAAAGTAAATCTCTGCAAAATCTCTCTTTGAATGGACAAACAGGTGGCCTGCACTTTGCAGTCGCCACAGCTCTCACGGACAAATACTTTTTATGTTGACGTCTATATTGATTGATCCGAACATATTCTACTTTTTAGATATTGTTTCATAATCAAAAACTTGTGCATCGTCCTTAAGCAGTAAGCAACTTGTGTGCTCTTACCAATTCGAATTCAGTCGTCTTCGCTATAAACTGCTATACACTAGGGTTGTTCCGATAAGAAATTGACCGGGCAGGGCCCGGGCCCGGGCCTAAATTTTCAGCCGGGCAGGGCCTGGGCCTGGCCCAGGCCCGGCCCGGAGCCCAGGGCCCGCTACTAGGCCCGGAGCCCAATCAAAGCCCGGAGCCCGCTACCCGGCCCGGCCCAAGGCCCGGGCCCGCTCCTTGGCTCGGCTTCAAATCCCCGGGCCCGGTGCTAGGCCCGGGCTCCAAAGCCCTGGCCCGCTACTAAGCCCGGCTCAAAGCCCGGGCCGCAGGAAGTCCCAGACTCGCAAACTGAGCCCGGCAGACTCGATGAGCCAGGCCGGCCCGGTGAGCCCGGTGGGGAAGCCCGGTAGCGGGCCGGGCTTTCAGTCAGAGCCGGGCCGGGCCCAACTCAAAATTTTCCGGGCCCGGGCCTAAACCGGGCCGGCCCGGCCCGGGCCCGGCCCAGGGCCCGGAGCCCGCTACACTGCCCGGGGACAACCCTACTATACACCATTTTCGTAACATCAACATTCTATAATAGGAAGAGTAAGACACTGAGCTCTTCCTAATAGAATAAGCTTGCAAATTGTTCGAAAGATTAAGGCCGAAATCTCAAGGGGGGCTTCTGAGCGTGTAAACATACAACGTACATACATACAACGCTGACATTTTTCAAAAATGGGCATTTTTGCACAATTAACTACTACTATAACTTGAGCTATAAAAATGGTGCAGAAATATATAATTTTTATATGCTGCGTAGAACGAGATCTACGATATAAAATGATGTAGTTAGCTTCAGGCAATTTCTTACAAATTCGGCAACAACGTAAGGCATTTTGAATAAATGGTAAAATTACCAGAATTTTCGTGAAAAGGATGTTTTATTGCCGGTTTTGTGAGAGATTGCCTGAAGCTAACTACATAATTTTTATATCGTTAAAAAGACCTCGTTCTACGCAATATATAATGATGTAAAAATTATTGCAGTACGATATTGATAGCCCAAGTACAAGTTATAGTATTTAACTTGTCGAAAACGCCCGTTTTTGGAAATGTCAGCGTTGTATGTTTACATGCTGAGAAGCCCCCCAAGATTTTGGCCTTAATGTTTCGAGCATATTGCAAGCTTATTCTATCAGGAAGAGCTGAGTGTCTTACTCTTGCTATTATAAACTCTTGGTTAACATTAACCAATCAACCATACTTTAGTTCTCTGTAACAGTGCGAACAACAATTTTTAACATCATCACCACTCACTCCAGTTTGGTTCAGGAACTACAAACTTCAGTCAGCTGGAGCAGAAACTTAAAGCGAAAGCTTCAATCAAAGTACCAACTATGTTTTAGACATTGACCTAAATTCCGTTTGAATTAGTAGATAAAACTCTCAATACCTTATACTACAGTCTACACAGCGGACTTTTGAAGTTTTACAATATGTAGTAAGTTTTACATACAATATGTTCAAGTTCAGAACAACAAATTTGTACTGTCTACTTTGAAAATACGTCGTATACTTCTAACCCTGACCAAAATCACATCAAAAATGGCAGTTCGCAAGAAGTAGTGGGTTCGAGTCCAATCAGAGGTCCGAATTTTTGTAACCGGAGGTCCGAATCTTAACGGTTACTGAGGTCCGATATGATTTTTACTATCGTTTACGCACTACTTACTTATGCCTAGAAGCTTAGAAATAAATCACGCGGCACAATGCTATTTATTGTAAAACTTTTGCAGCAATTAAAACTCGAAAGGCACAAAGTGCAACAATTATTATCCATCGGATTTAGGTTTAGGCCCGGGGACAACCCTACTATACACCATTTTCGTAACACCAACATTCTATAATAGGAAGAGTAAGACACTGAGCTCTTCCTAATAGAATAAGCTTGCAAATTGTTCGAATGATTAAGGCCGAAATCTCAAGGGGGGCTTCTGAGCGTGTAAACATACAACGTACATACATACAACGCTGACATTTTTCAAAAATGCGCATTTTTGCACAATTAACTACTATAACTTGAGCTATAAAAATGGTGCAGAAATATATAATTTTTATATGCTGCATAGAACGAGATCTACGATATAAAATGATGTAGTTAGCTTCAGGCAATTTCTTACAAATTCGGCAACAACGTAAGGCATTTTGAATAAATGGTAAAATTACCAGAATTTTCGTGAAAAGGATGTTTTATTGCCGGTTTTGTGAGAGATTGTCTGAAGCTAACTACATAATTTTTATATCGTTAAAAAGACCTCGTTCTACGCAATATATAATGATATAAAAATTATTGCAGTACGATATTGATAGCCCAAGTACAAGTTATAGTATTTAACTTGTCGAAAACGCCCATTTTTGAAAAATGTCAGCGTTGTATGTTTACACGCTGAGAAGCCCCCCCCGCGAGATTTTGGCCTTAATGTTTCGAGCATATTGCAAGCTTATTCTATTAGGAAGAGCTGAGTGTCTTACTCTTGCTATTATAAACTCTTGGTTAACATTAACCAATCAACCATACTTTAGTTCTCTGTAACAGTGCGAACAACAATTTTTAACATCATCACCACTCACTCCAGTTTGGTTCAGGAACTACAAACTTCAGTCGGCTGGAGCAGAAACTTAAAGCGAAAGCTTCAATCAAAGTACCAACTATGTTTTAGACATTGACCTAAATTCCGTTTGAATTAGTAGATAAAACTCTCAATACCTTATACTACAGTCTACACAGCGGACTTTTGAAGTTTTACAATATGTAGTAAGTTTTACATACAATATGTTCAAGTTCAGAACAACAAATTTTGTCTACTTTGAAAATACGTCGTATACTTCTAACCCTGACCAAAATCACATCAAAAATGGCAGTTCGCAAGAAGTAGTGGGTTCGAGTCCAACCGGAGGTCCGAATTTTTGTAACCGGAGGTCCGAATCTTAACGGTTACTGAGGTCCGATATGATTTTTACTATCCTTTACGCACTACTTACTTATGACTACTTAGAAATAAATCACGCGGCACAATGCTATTTATTGTAAAACTTTTGCAGCAATTAAAACTCGAAAGGCACAAAGTGCAACAATTATTATCCATCGGATTTAGGTTTAGGCCCGGGGACAACCCTACTATACACCATTTTCGTAACACCAACATTCTATAATAGGAAGAGTAAGACACTGAGCTCTTCTAATAGAATGCTTGCAAATTGTTCGAAAGATTAAGGCCGAAATCTTCAAGGGGGGCTTCTGAGCGTGTAAACATACAACGTACATAGTATGATCTCGCTGACATTTTTTCAAAAATGCGCATTTTTGCACAATTAACTACTATAACTTGAGCTATAAAAATGGTGCAGAAATATATAATTTTTATATGCTGCATAGAACGAGATCTACGATATAAAATGATGTAGTTAGCTTCAGGCAATTTCTTACAAATTCGGCAACAACGTAAGGCATTTTGAATAAATGGTAAAATTACCAGAATTTTCGTGAAAAGGATGTTTTATTGCCGGTTTTGTGAGAGATTGTCTGAAGCTAACTACATAATTTTTATATCGTTAAAAAGACCTCGTTCTACGCAATATATAATGATATAAAAAAATTATTGCAGTACGATATTGATAGCCCAAGTACAAGTTATAGTATTTAACTTGTCGAAAACGCCCATTTTTGAAAAATGTCAGCGTTGTATGTTTACACGCTGAGAAGTTTCTCCCCGCGAGATTTTGGCCTTAATGTTTCGAGCATATTGTAAGTTTATTCTATTAGGAAGAGCTGAGTGTCTTACTCTTGCTATTATAAACTCTTGGTTAACATTAACCAATCAACCATACTTTAGTTCTCTGTAACGGTGCGAACGACGATTTTTAACATTTTTTTCCAGCACCACTCCCTCCAGTTTGGTTCAGAAACTACAAACTTCAGAGTCGGCTGGAGCAGAGCAGAAATTTAAAGCCAAACTGCTCCAATCAAAGTACCAATTATGTTTTACACATTGACCTAAATTCCGTTTAAATTAGTAGATAAAACTCAATACCTTATACTACAGTCTACACAGACGGACTTTTGAAGTTTTACAATATGTAGTAAGTTTTTTAACATACAATATGTTCAGAACACCAAATTTCTATTGTCTACTTTGAAAATACGTATACTTCTAACCCTGACCAAAATAAAATCAAAAATGGCTTCATCGTAACGGTTACTGAGGTCCGATGTGGATTTTACTATCCTTTACACACTACTTGATTACAAGCTTAGAAATAAGTCACGCGGTACAATGCTATTTATTGTAAAACATTTGCAGCAATTAAAACTCGGAAGGCACAAAATGCAACAATTATTAACCATCGGAAAAAACATCAAACACCAAGATGTAGTAGTAAAAATAACAGTGGCCAATACAAGAAAATTAAAATACAAATGCCCTCAAAAATCAAGAAAGTGACACGGTGCAGTGGTTAAAGATATCAGGTCTTCGCGCCACAAACTAAGCCAATATACCGTATATCCAGTTAACATATATATACCAAGCAAAGAGATTAACACTGAAGGAATCAAACTATTACGCACTACGCAGTTTATGACAATGTCCCCTGCTTGCAAATAATGAAAAACAATATCTCGCACTAAAACATACAGGCACCTCCAACATAAAAACAGCATTATAAATGAAACCAAGTGCCAGCCACGTGTAAGTTATTTCCAGACAAAACAAAAACAGTGCAACACAAATTTTAGGATAAACAACTTGGGATTACTCTTGTCTCGTTTTCCGACTGTCCAAACAATCTTTTTGGTAAGCTTGATAAAAGCAACTTAAGGTGGTGGTTTCCTTTTGTGTAAATTTGACCCTACAGGCTTCAATTCTTTATGAAAGTAGATGAAACTTTCCAAATATGCTATTTTGGTGCTCTTTAACATTCTCGGACCAGTCCCGCATTTTTAGGTGAAAAGATGAGAAATTTTCGATTTTTGGCATAATACTCTCAGTAGGTAATCGATACATCAGATTGGGTGTTAAGGATGGAAAGAGGGTACAAAAACGAACATTTTTGCTTTTACAACCTTTGAGCTATCTCTCAGGGCTAAGTCAGTATAAGCCAAAAACGATTTTTGGGGTCAAAAAACGGCCATTTTCGAAAAAATCAGTTTTTTCAAAATAACTGCTAAATGCTACGAACAATTTTCGGATATTTATACTCAATCAATACGCGGTCAAATTGCCCATTTTATCAGTGCCTATTAGCTGGGATTCGTTGCTTTAAGCTAGAGATTTGGCCGAAAAACCATTTTGGCAAAAACTGCGATTACTTTGTTTTAAACAGCGATTTCTCAAAAACTACCCAATGGATTCGCGTGATCTTTGCCAGAATGAAAATTCGCACTATTGCGGAGGGACTTTTTTCTGGGTTTGAGTTAAAACGTCTCCAGTTGCGAGAAAACTGAATACAAAGTTGCGAAATTTCGTGTCACCGCACATTTCCCGGATTTTCTGGAGTATTGAGGCTTGTTGAGCCAAATCCAAAAAATGTCCCTCGGCCCATATGTCCTTCATACCATGGCACAAGAAAAAATTTTGGCCGATTCTACAGTTTTGAGAAATCCATGTTCAAAAATTTTTCGTCTATATTTAGCCTGTCAGATGTCAGCGTGTCAGAACATTTTTGTTAGTTTTGTGCTGATTTTGCTGGTTTCATAAGCTGATGTGAATCTGCAGATTCTAAGCTTTAAAACGATGTTTAAAGCTCTTTCCAACTCTCAAAATTGCGAAAGTTATAGCGTTTCAAAAAAATCACGACAAAAGCACTGCACAAAAGGACACCACCACCTTAAATAAGAAGATTGTTTCCTGACAAAATATAAACCGAATACCTTGCCTTGGCAAGAGGCCAATTGAAAAATTCCACAAAAAATGCATACGACTACAAGTAACAGGTAACCGCTACACTGTGTATAGGCTAGCAGTAAGAAATTATGAAAGCAAATCCTTAACAAGTCCACCAACAGTCAGCCAATCCACAGGTCGGCCACTAAATTATCAGCAACGAATCATAAATGTCTTTTCAGGGCACCTAAAAATACAAGCTGAATTGTACCACAACTTGCAAAAATTATAAATAGTATGTATTTGCTATTTTTCAACCTAAACAATGCGGTCCAACACGAGCTCTATTCTATCACGCAAGCAAAATGTTGATTGTGGAAAATTTTTGACGAAATATTAAATAATTCCCGTGATAAAGCCGGAAGTTTCCAAATCCCCTATTCCGGACCATTCTAGAAAATATGCTCGTTTTACACAAGATGAATTTTTGTTAGGACTAAAGTTAAACATTACTACAGGAACAATGGCTCACAATAATAACTCGGATAATACAGCAGTATAATATAAGACTAAGCGTCTAGCAGAAGCTAACTGTATATAAGGAATGTATCCAGAGTTGCACCAGTGTATTCAAAATTTTTCACACCTCTCCATACGACAAACCAGACTAGTTCACGCCAATTCGGTGCTTAAAGGGGTTGATAAATAAAACAAAAAACGTTAAAATAACTGAAACCTACAAACCTACGTACGTATCTGTTTACGTACTTAGAAGTGGCCACAATTGCACGGTGTCGTTGTCGACCTATAGAGGAATCGACCGTCGACACCTGGTGATGGAGGTACTCCTCCGCTAGGTCCGGGCTGGGGCGCCAGAGTTAATGGTTGTGGATCAACGATGGACATGTTGCTCGTCTCAAAAACGTACGGATCAGCAGCCGCAGCCTGCAATCGATAGTTAGCAGTATGGTGGGGACCACCAGACTGTTGAACTGTAGAGCCAGACGACCGTTGGGAAGGCTGTTGAGACCGTATGGGAGTGCTGGAGAGTGGTGGCGTAAAATAGGCAGAAGATCCACAGGGCCCCCCTTGCACCCTCCTGTGAAAATTGGAAGGCATGCCTCCGTCCATATAGGAGGCGTGGGGGCCGTGACCATAGTTGGTGAAGGGACTAGACGAAGGATGAGGTTGTGGGAATTGCACTGGGAAAGGACGTTTAAAACAACCATCCGTTGGCCCGCCTCTTTCGCTGGGAATTGGCTGACAGCAGTTGGCAGGATGATTCTGAAAATAAGATGGAGGTCCATAGGCAGACGGACCATAGAACGATCCAGGACCGGAAGGATAGGCAAACTGCTGTGCAGGACTGTAGTTGTCTGAAATAGGCACAATAAATGAAGTCGATGCACAATACACTAACAACAAGATTGCCATTACAAAATTCTTCTTAACACCAAAACATATGATCGGATCATAAATATTAACATTACGGCTTTCGGAGCAGCTTTGTCCTCCGATAGGCGTTGGCAGAAAGCCACTATGCTTTGTAGCCTTGGGTGGGCTTCTTTGACCCTTTGAAATGTATGAACTAACATAAGATGCTTGAGCATGAACACCTTTAGTATTTCTCGCCTTTCATTGTTTCTGTCACACGTAGTAAGAACAAAGAACTCAGAAGCGAGAAAAAGCAATGAACAGTTAGATAAGGCTTTTTTCGTTTTTTAAGAATAACCTAAAATGTTGATATAATTTTGTGTCAAATCGAGCTCCGCCGTGCCTCGCAACTGTGAAGAGACCCAAACAGCTAAGAGACTCATTTATTCAAACCCAAGCTTCAACTCCGAATCTTAAATTTTTGACAACAAAATTTTTAAATTTTCGAACGCAAAAACAGTGCTACCATTCCCTCCAGAGTTTAAATGGTTAATGGTTGGCTAAATGGGTTAAATTTATGACGCAAATCATTGTTTAACTGGTTAGGCACTACATACTGTGTTTACTCTAACCTGGAGGCGGCACCATTTGAAAAGGTTGCGGAGATGTTGAGGACAGAAACTGCTTGTACACGTCCAAAGACTTTGCCCTCTGTCTGCAGTCCAACGGACCATGACCACCTCCTACCATACGGGATATCACATTCCACTCAATATCCGTTCCACGATCCTCACAATTAATTATCATCGGAATCAAACATCTGAAATTATCAATCAAATACAGTTTCGCGGAAGGCAATAAAAAGGATAAAAAGTTGATAATAAGGGTTGTGCTGGAGCCTTGAACAAGAGAAGGCAGACAGCAAGACAATTAGAAGCAGGACTAAGACAAAGAAGACGAAGGACTACATACGCGCACTCCACCTTCACAGCAAAATATTCGGTGCTAGAAAATTCACAATCACCGAGCTTTGAATAGCCCTGTTCGGGCTTCCCCCGAATCTAACTGACTGAAACAGCTTGTTAAACAAAAAAACCGACTCCAAAAATTTATAAGAATGTTTTAAAATTACAAAATTCAGAGCTGAAGTAAGGAGGAAAAATTTAGAAATCAATAACGCACTTTTCCAGTCTATCCAATTCAGCCGGTGTCCACTTTCTGGGTCGCTTTATCGGATCGGGCTGGGCCGGTTCAACAGTGTCAGCGACAGGGCCTGCCGCGTTAAACGCTGACGGTCCAACGGTTGACAAAGACGGAGGTGGCAAAACCGGTTGCTGGTGTTGATGCAATCGAAGCTCCGAGCTGGTACAATTTTGCCGCTTCATCCAGAGCCTCACTTTCGCTTCCGGCGGAGCCTGAGGCGGGATAGCCTTGACATTCAGTTTAGATGATTGTCGGGCGGTTTTACCCCTGGTCTTCGCGCTACGTTGCTGCTGTACCGCACTAGGAATCACAGGTGACGGAGGTCGTCTTTTCTGGTTTTCCGTTGCACGAAGGGTCGCACATCGACTTCGACTACGTCTAGATGAGCTTTCCATGGGCTGCAGGCCCATAGCCTCATCGGCTCGATGATATTCCGAAGGAGTTCCGGACTCGATTAGATATTCCAAATCTTTACTGCTTCCCTCCGGTTCGTGGTCAGTTTCTGGCTGATCGAAGACAGGCCTTTCTTCAACATCCGGCGATTGCGGTTGCCGGGCAGCCAAGGCTGCACCCGAAGATCTCTTCCTACGAGACTTAGGCCTGGAAAAGTGGCTGGACTTCTTTCTGCGACGTGAAGCCTTCTTCCGAGGTGCTGAAATGAAAATTATTATTTATTATACTATTTTAATAATGGAATGACGTCAAGCTATGGCTCGGGGAAGCACAAGAATGAGCGCCTAGTTGAATTCTTATGCCCCTTTCTTCTTTCATGCGACGACTAGCCTTCCGCGTGCTCCCTAGGGAGCCTGACCAGCGTGCCAAATGGATCCTGACTTCGCGGGACATGGCTGATAGTACGGGCTAATGGTATTTCGTCCTGTTTTATCCGCAGTCATGTTGGAGTTGGAAGCCTCCGATGCTCAAATTCGAGCTTGTGGTTCCAATCCAATATGTCATTTATTCCGGCTGTGCCTATTCCGGGCTTCCCCTTTTGAACCCATTGCTAAGACTGGTTTATTTCTACTGGGGGGGCGCCCCCATTCGGAAGGTGAGCCTCCTTCATAAAATGTCGCCCCCCATAAATTTCGACCTCTCACCATATGCCAAAAAATTGGCCAAAAAATTTAATGAAATTAGCGAAATTCGCTAAATTTTAGCGAACTTCACGAAGAAAGCAAATATCGAACCTAAACTAGATTTCAAAAATTTTCGGGTATGAATAAAATCCAGGGGCGCGTTGCAAAAGACTCTCCTAAGCGTAGGAGCGCTCCTAAGTTCAGCTTAGGTGCTCACTTAGGAGAGTCGGGTTTCAAAAAATTTCCTAAGCTACGAGTGCTACATATATACATATCTATCTAGCACTCAAACTTTTCTCCTAACCTGGGCTTTTTTTAGTGGGGGGGGGGTGAGGGGGGCGGCGCCCCCACTTTTTGGGTTCCCCCCCACTCGACCCCTTCCCCCCCCCACTCGGCCCCACCCCCACTTTTTTGGGCTTCCCCCCCCCCCCACTCACCATAAGGTGCCCAGAAAATGCCAAATTTTAAGGATTTTTGGTCAAAATTTTCAAAAATTTTCCGGCTTCGCCGGAATTTTTTGATCAAAACTGGTCTATTTTGGTACTCAAACTTGATTTTTGAGCACTTTTAAGCATAGTTATAGCGGTATATGTAGACAACAGGCTATTTTTACTGCATTTTTAACGATTTTAGACCACTTTGGATTTCCCCCCCCCACTAGTGGGGGGGGCTCCCCCCCCCCACTCTCCCCACCCCCACTTTTTTCGCCTAGAAAAAGCCCAGCTAACTTGCCTGAATTTAGGAGCAGCGCCGGCTAAACTTAGGAAAAATCTTTTGAAACGGTTTTAGGTCTCCTAACTACCTCCTAGACTGCTCCCAAACATCCTCCTAAGTACCCTCAGTAGTAATAGAGAGGCCAATTGAGCACACTTTGGGAGTCATTTTAATCCCATCTTTTGGGAGTCATTTTGATCCTAACTTTT
>JASAND010010617.1:0-15886 GCA_030248195.1 Trissonchulus latispiculum | reverse complement strand
TAATCGATGCCAACGTACAAAATTAGAGTAAGTGTAAAAAATAGACATTGCGCAGAGCCGCCCCCCCAGGAGCCTGCACAGAGTAACTTAACCTGCTACTTAGACTATTGATAATATCACACTATTTACGTAATTACGTATTATATATTTACGTAACCATAATCTGGGGTATTTTTACACAACGCACTTTTCAGCAAGTCCTTTTTGTCATTGCAGCCAGCATATACCATTAGCTAGCTGTCATACCATTAGCTTCTGTCCCAGATCTGGTGTATTCAATAAAGCATATGTCTGACTGAATGCTCTATCAGAATCATATGAGCAAAACACGACGAAGATAGAGAGAAACCACTCCCTGCGGGCCGTCCGTGCGGCGTCAATATGAGCCCGAGAAAGGGAGCTGCTCATATTAAACTTTTAAATCTTGTCCTTTACATAAGTAAATGCTGGCTCATATTATACATTTTAAATCTTGTCTTTTCCCGAATTGAATGCTGTCCTTCTGGCTCATATTGTATTTTTCATGCGACTGCAAGGAGCATTTTTCCTACTTGTCCTATTTCATTTTTGGGAATGAGGGAATGTGTAATGTGTTAATATGGTTTATTGACCATAACATTAACGCATACTGTTAAACTAAATGCTACCCAGCAACTTGAACCAGGAACTGGTTCACGGTTGAACCAGTTGAACCAGATGAGATACGGCGTCGACAGTATGCTCATCGTGTTCAGCGACCCCGATTTACTATATAAGGGCAAGCTTTGAGGGAGTCCCAACTTGTCTATTTCAAGCTACAGAGCGTGCTGCGGCTGCAGCGCCGCAGCGCAGCACGATAGCAGCTCCACACAGCGACGAGGATACTCTCATCGTGTTCAGCGACACCTACTTACTATATAAGGGCAAGCTTTCAGGCAGTTTCAACTTGTCTATTTCAAGTTACAGAGCGTGCTGCGGCTGCAGCGCAGCACGATAGCAGCACCGCACAGCGACGATGATACTCTCATCGTGTTCAGCGACCCCGATTTACTATATAAGGGCAAGCTTTCAGGCAGTTTCAACTTGTCCATTTCAAGTTACGGGGCGTGCTGCACGGTGCTGCTGCTGCAGCGCCGCAGCGCAGCACGATAGCAGCACCGCACAGTGACGAGGATACTCTCATCGTGTTCAGCGACCCCGATTTACTATATAAGGGCAAGCTTTCAGGCAGTTTTAACTTATCTATTTCAAGTTACAGGGCGTGCTGCACGGTCCTGCGGCTGCAGCGCCACAGCGCAGCACGATAGCAGCACCGCACAGCGACGAGGATACTCTCATCGTGTTCAGCGACACCTACTTACTATATAAGGGCAAGCTTTCAGGCAGTTTCAACTTGTCTATTTCAAGTTACAGAGCGTGCTGCGGCTGCAGCGCCGCAGCGCAGCACGATAGCAGCACCGCACAGCGACGATGATACTCTCATCGTGTTCAGCGACCCCGATTTACTATATAAGGGCAAGCTTTCAGGCAGTTTCAACTTGTCCATTTCAAGTTACGGGGCGTGCTGCACGGTGCTGCGGCTGCAGCGCCGCAGCGCAGCACGATAGCAGCACCGCACAGTGACGAGGATACTCTCATCGTGTTCAGCGACCCCGATTTACTATATAAGGGCAAGCTTTCAGGCAGTTTCAACTTGTCCATTTCAAGTTACAGGGCGTGCTGCACCTGCAGCGCCGCAGCGCAGCACGATAGCAGCACCGCACAGCGACGAGGATACTCTCATCGTGTTCAGCGGCCCCGATTTACTATATAAGGGCAAGCTTTCAGGCAGTTTCAACTTGTCTATTTCAAGTTACAGAGCGTGCTGCGGCTGCAGCGCCAAAGCGCAGCACGATAGCAGCACCGCACAGCGACGATGATACTCTCATCGTGTTCAGCGACCCCGATTTACTATATAAGGGCAAGCTTTCAGGCAGTTTCAACTTGTCCATCTCAAGTTACAGGGCGTGCTGCTCGGTGCTGCACCTGCAGCGTCGCTGCGGCTGCCGCATCGCAGTGCAGCGCAATAGCGGCACCACAGGGAGAAGCAAACATGCCTATCGTGTTCAGCGACCCCGATTTACTATATATGGGCACCACCAAATGGCCGAAAATAGCCGTTTTTAGCGACTTTTCCCAACTTTGACCCTGGGCGAGGAACCACAGGCGCCATGCAGCTCGAGGGTCACATCCGTCGGTTTCGGCGATATGCTCATCGTTTTCAGCGACCCCGATTTACTATATAAGCGCACCACCAAATGGCCGAAAAACGCCATTTTTGACGACTTTTTGACAATTTTCTATGTTGGGACCCTCGAAAATTCTCTAAGTCCGAATGTTCGTGAGCCCATGTTTGACAGTCTGTAGAAACCGCTAGAAGCCGAATTAGGCCAAAAAAATCAATAGTGAACAGGTTCATGGTTTCGCTAACAAGATAATAATAGGTAAAGGTTACCACCATAAGGCATGTGAAAAATCAGTGTGCTAGAATAAGTAGCACGAGCGTAAAGGAGAAACACAAGAGAATAAAAAAAAAACCCCCACTTAGAAAGTAGGTCTGAAAAATGAAAATTTTCAAAGTTCATTTTTTCCGGGCAAGTTTGGTATCATTCGAAAGCTCTTGGCCTGGGGATTTCAAAAATGTAAATATTAGCTCTTAATTCCTTACCGTTAATTAGTTACGCCTAATTAAGCATTTTGAAAACACGCAATGTACCTTTTTGGCTCATATTATGGGGCGCTCTCCGAGCTGCCCCATGATATATATACATTTTTATGTAATATGACTTTAGCATACCTGCAAGTACGAATTTAGGTTTATGGAAATTGTTGGATTTATTTTTTGTTTACGTAGACAAGGGTTGAAAATTAATTTGCTCTCGATTGAACGTGGATATGTTGTAGCAAAGTAGTCCAATTGGCATATATAGAATGCCATGCAATTTTGGCATAGTTGGACAACGCTTATATATAAACTAGAACAACACTCGTTTCAAGGCATCGTTGGACGATTTTTCCAAATATTTCTGGCATAGCACGTACTACAATGCCAAGACTTCATTGGAAAAGTAGTACAACGCTTGACCAACAAGAAAGATTATATTCTGACGCTGATCTTGATTGTCTAATGCAGCAAATATTAAGGGGTCTAGCTGTCTGTTCGTATATATTGTAACTTAAATTTTTAAGTTTTGCACTTCAGTTTTTTCATAATTTTGAGCTAAGTGTTTGATGAATTTTGAGCATTTTGTTTCGAGAGGCAGATTAATCGCTCAAGATGTCGGAAAATGAAACGCAAAGACTCAAATTTTAAACATTTTCTCAATTTCAATTTTTTTCAAAGACTCAAATTTTAAACATTTTCTCAATTTCAATTTTTTTAAATTCTAAACTACGTAAAGATGCACAAACAGGCAGCAAGCAGCTAAAGATTAATTCTGCACTTTTGTCTCTGTATTGCAAAACTTTTAATAATTGCCAAAAATTTTAACATTTTGCTTAATTTACTGGATTGCCCTTTTTTAATTTGATCGTCCTTAAGGGGGCGGGGGTCGCCGGGTACCAAATTTTATAGTCACCGATTTCGCTCATTTTCGGGTGTAATATACCCCCATATGTGTCCAAAAACAAGACACATTTTTAGAGTGCAGGGTCAATCCAGTTAAGAGATATTGCAGTTCAAATTCCTACAATTTAGTATTTACGCCACTATGCCTCGCTAAGTGCTTCGAAGACGTGTACACATAGGATGACAAAAGACTATGGTGTGGTCAATACATCAAATTGAAGCCTCTATCTTGCGCTATTTATTGCTGTGCAAATGACAATGATATGTCAAGCAACGAGCGAGAAACGGCCTTTGAACCATTTGATCAAGCTCCTTCCGACTGTTATTTACTTCAAACTTTAATGCGGCTTAACTTTCTCATACTGCTTTGTAGAGACTAGGTACAAGAAGATAAAATGTTCAGGACATCGAGAGCTTCAATTTGATATAAAATTTGGCTGTATTTGAAAAATTTGAAAATTTGCGATTTTTTGACTCTAGGCCTCCGTCATCGGACTAAGGCATGCATCCACAGTTAAACACCAGCAATTGCAGTTAAATTTAGCGCAAATCTTCCTTTCATATGTGCAAACTGGCACACCGAATTTGGTTGGAATAGCTCGGCTTTCACCCGACTTATGGACCATTATATCCAAAAAATTGAGAAAATGACGTATTTTGAGGCAAAACGCCAACGCGCTAACCAAAAGTATGAACTATCCACAAGTAGCAGCATGGATTTTGCTTATGGAAATTGAACCCCTATTTGTGTACTGTGTTAATATCTATAAGCGAAATCTGTGCTGTAAACGGTTAGTTCAGGCGACGACGAAACATTTCTTTGGTGACGTTTTTGTAAGTCAAATTTGTGCAAAAACCGGCTTCGCCCAACTTTGAAAATTTTTAGAAAATCGCTGAGCTAACACAAAAATACCTCATATAGATATTAACACGCTACCTAGTCCAGATTAACATTTTGCCCAGCTATAGCTCGTTTACTCTTGCACAGCGCTCAAACTTTTGGTTAGCGCGAAATTTTCCTAACTTTTTCATTTTCCTATGTTTAACACATGTCGGGGTCACCTTTGGAGGACTATTGTGAATGATAGGGAAAGTTTTGCAACAAACGCAACTGTCTTGTTTTGGGGACCCATGGGGACTACAAAATATGTGAAAATGAGAAAAATCGGTGATGGTCGAAAATTCGCGACCCCCCCCCCTTAAGTCCTTGTAAGTTTTGAAGGATGGAAAGACAAAACACATATATAATTAATTTGTTAAAAAGGTTTTGGTTTCTTGCTGCTTGTTATAGCAAGGTTAATAAAAAAATCAAAAATCGAATTTTTGCTGCCATTTTCGCAAAGGAAAATTTTCTTTTCATGCATAAATAGAGCATAGTCCATATTGTTATTGTGTAAAACAATTTGGTCCCCGAAGTCTTTTTTGGGTGGGCTTAACTTCGAATTTCGGTTCTGGGTCCCTGGGTCCAAAGTGGCTACCCCGGGCAATTCTCTTAACACTGTTTAATGACTCCAGGAAGCTAGGAATCCACTTATTTGGTGTTCTATTGCTCTAGTAAGCACAGCGCAAACAATTTGGCGCAGTAATCTCGTACCTGGACTGGTCACGTGATTTGGTCCAGGGTCACGTGACCTTGGCCAGGGTCACGTGACTGGTCAAAAATTTTATTTCAAGGCCCAGGAAGCCTAAAAACTCGCCTATTTAGGTTTTTCGGGGCGTAGAATTCAAATTTAGCATCAGTTTTTTCATGTAGCTTTAGCCCACATATGTGATCCTGACCATCCCCTGGGTCCGGAGGGTCGGGGTCATGCCTAACAGCCGGTGAGTGGATCAGACAGGTCTGAGGTACCTAAACACATGTGCTATATAGGTTTTGGGGTCGCAGAGCTCGAATTTGGCGTTAGTTTTGCTGTAGAAGCCACCACGAACCTTTTTGCAAAAGGTTGTGGGTGATTTTTTTGCGAAAAAGTTCGCAAAAAAATCACCCACCGTGGGCCAGCCCAGAGGTCATGGCAAGGTATCCAATATATGGCTAGATAGTGCAGAGTGTGGACGTGTTATATGTATAATATGGGTTAGCTAAGCCAAGTCCGTAGTGAGTAATAGCAGAATTTTCAATATTGGTCCGGAGTTTCCGAGGGTCGGTTTTGGGGTGGGTCGACTATTTTGGGTACCCTGGTCGAAGGAGTTGGGCCTCGGCGGTCAAACTTACATATGTTAAGGTTGGGACCTCTGGCTATTACCACGCAAAAAGTTTTCTAGCTGCGGCTTGTTACTAAACCTGTAGGTGGGTGATTTTTTTGCGAATTTTCGGGGTGATTTTTTTGTTAACCTTGCTATATTTGTACGTCTTTGGATTTGGAAAAATTGAAGTTTTGAGTTTAAATGTTTAAAATTTGAGTCTATGCTTTTATTTTTTGAATTTTTTAGCGATTAATCTGCCTCTCGAAACAAATATCAAAATTGATCAAAGACCTAGCTCAACTATTTTAAGCAAGTTAAAATTCAAGGGTCAGAAAAATTAAGGGAATAATACGAAAAGGGTACAAAACCAACAAATTTCGCGCCCTCGGCGCGTATTTTCCATTTCATATTAGTATCTTTATTTATATATAGCCATGGGGTGAAAAAAAAACCCACCCCATTTTTGGGGGGAAAAAAACCCACCCGCCTCCTGGGTCATGGGTTGGAGATATGAGCTCCAAAACATAGCAGCTGGAAGCGCGACTCTTTCTTACCTATGTATGCAAAGATCAAGTCATTTGGTTCACTCCTGCTCATTTTATGACATTTTGAAAATGACAACTACTTTTTGGTCCAACCATGCCAAAATTTTGCAAAAGTTTGGACCGATGTAACTTTTGACTGGGTTGGGTTAGAAAAGTTTTGCAAATATCTGCAATGATGGCAACTCTTCCTCTTTGCACACAGCCAAAATTAGACCGATCCGCTGTACCGTTAGTCTGGCACATTGCCAAACGTGGCGGGGAAAAAAACCCACTTTGGGGGGAAAAAAAACCCACCCAAATTTTTTTGAAAATTTTTTTAACAACTCAACACGGAAACAATTAGAGACTATAGCACGGTACTATCGAGCACGCTGCGTCATCCTATGCGGTCAGATTCGGACAATTTTGCTTACCTGGCTAGCTAGGGGCTAAAAACCTTAAAAGTGCCATTTCGCTGCTGGAGGACCCAATACAGGTACAATTGTGGATTTTAACAGCCAATTCTACGTAAAAAACCATTCTCTACACGATAGAATAATAAGTTTTATCAAATTACATCATTTTTAGCATTTTTCAAAAATTGTCCTATGTTTATGTGTTAAACTTTATGAAACCTGGCCAGTTGATGCAGCATTTTCAACGGCACATGAGATCTCAAAAAAAGCTACTTAGATCGGGTTTTTTGGTTCATACTAACTAAAAAAGGGTTGAATTTTACACTGGAAGTGTCAGAATTGCGATAGAACAATTTTTAAGACCTGTGAGGGGTGGGTTTATTTTCCCCCCATTTGGGTTTTTTTCCCCCCATTGGGTTTTTTTCCCCCGCTACTTTTTGCATTATACCGCTCTAACGGTACAACCTAGAGAAGTGCAAATAGGCTTAAAAGAAAGTTCTAAGTACGCCAAGTACGATGGTATATAAAGTTCTCAGATACCCCGTATAATAAAAAAGTTCCAGCCAAAATCCGAAAATGTGGGTTTTTTTCCCCCCATGGCTATACTGTAGTCAAGAAGACGAAGCTTGAAACGCGTCCGTATTTGCATTTTAGCGTTTTGTAAACATAGCGTTTTGCTTATTCTCAAGTTTTTCTTAAAACCGTACATAAATATTTCAAAACTTGTGTGGCTGTTCAAAATGAAACAATAAACAATTTCAAGATTTAATTACGGGTTTCATTCCAAAAACGAAGATTCTTAATCTTCTGGGTTCTGTCCTTGTTTCCCCCCCCACCCGCAAGAAAACATCGCCCCGCGGGTAATCATTGATCTGCGAGTATCATAGGTGCGTGCTTGCGTCATCTAGATGGCAATATCACCGTTCGTTAAATGAGAACAGTTGAAAAGCAGAAAACTGTGTGAAAATGTAGCTTAGTCTATTAATTTATCTGTAAAAATTCCTTTTATTTCCTATTTTTTGTCGGAGAAATTCCTTTTTTTTCCTTTTTTCGGGTGCAAAATTCCTTTTTTAATTCCTTTTTTTTGAGAAAGGTCGCGCGGCAGCCATATATATATATATTATATACCAGACTTATTAACAGTTTTTGGCTGAACATTCCACTGCTTGACATGGAATTGTGAACTCTACCTGAGTTACGCAACCATATATATACATACACTAGCGTAGATAGGGGGGCGGGGGGGGGCGGCCGCCCCTCCCGAAATGGTTTTGCCCCCCTGAAAAAAATTGGCCAGAAGAAAAATTTTAAGCCCGCGCGAAGCGCGGGCTTTTAAATTTATTATAAACGCAAAGAAATTGTACAAAAATGCCCCAAAAATTAGTGCATTTGTACTAAATTCAAAAATTTTCGCGCCTTCGGCGCGACTTAGTTATTAGTATACTATATATAACTAAACCTTTGCTAGTTTGCTTTACTTTACTTTGCTTTGCCAGCTTTGTAGTTTTATTAGCTGCATTATTGCAAACATGATTGCCTTAAATGGTGGATACTGGAAATGTGCTGCTTGGAATACCCTGTTCTCATAATGGGAGCATCCAATCTGACTTTTCGTACGAGACTGTACAAGTGGAAAATATATAGCAAATTAAACTACAAAATTTGGTTTGGCAATTGATAATATACAATGCAAAGAATTCAATGTTTCAGTAGCGTTTTAATGGCAAACGCAAAATTGAAAAATTTTCTCAACTTCTGGGGGGCTCCGCCCCCCAGACCCCCCTTTTTGGGTTTTCGCATGCCGCTTTCGGTTACAATAGATTTTAGCTTAGAACCTTATAAAAATTTTGTACGTAGTGTTCATACATTGAAGTTCAATGTACATTGAGCAAAAAATAAAAAATTTAACCCCCCCCCCAGACTTCGGTCCAAACCGCCCCCCTGAAATTTTTTTGTATCTACGCCACTGTATACATATATATATACACATTCCATGGTACAAAATTTTAAATCCCCAGCATCAGTCCGGGCAGTTTCCGCGAATATATATGGCTTGTTCAGCGAAGCTGGTCCATATTAGTGCGCTTTTAACCTAGTCCTCCTGGCATTTACAACCTGCCCTCCCATATTAAAGTTTTAAAATCTAGTCTTCTGTCCACTTAAAACCTAATGTCACCCATATTGCATTTTTCGTGCTCCGTCGGAGCATTTTTATTCTTGTATGTATGTATATAACCGAATGCAGATTTTACTGGTGGTATGCAAGATGCAGGTCAAGCCCTACATGCTGGTATATATATATATATAAACTGTCTGTCTAGCTATTGTTTCTTTCTAGCAAATTATGTAATAACCTTTTCCTTATTTCAAAAAGCCTTCTTTCCCCCCACTTATTTTTTCAAACTTTGAAGTTTTTCAAAAAACGAATAAAATTTTAAACTTTCATATAATTAAAATTTTTCCGATTTCGCAGTTCTGTATATATATATATATATATGTGTATATATATATATATATATATATATATATATATATATATATATATTTCATAAAACCTACACTACAAGTCTCATCAGTTCATTCCTGAAAAAGTCTGTGCTCTTTGATCTGTTTCTTCCTACCTATATAATCACAACAACAAATATTTTCAAGCCTGTTCCTTCATTACGAGTGGCCGTAGCTCAGCGGCAGAGCAACCAGGCTTTCGAGTCTGGGGGGTCCCGGGTTCAAGTCCCGGCGGGCACTTTCTAAACAGGCTTGAAAATTGTAGAATGTTTTCTATGCATACGTATATATATATTGGAGGAAAACAGATATATTTTATTTAAATTTAGTTTTTAAAATGGAAAACTGATCTACTTTAATTTTCTTGAATTTTTATATAAACTACCTAAACAACAGCCCTCACCTGTGTTTTTTTGTCGAAACTTTTTGCGAACTTTTACGCAGTCCTCCAAAATTTTTTGCGGAATTTCACAAAAAATTGCGAAATTCGTACCCCGCGAACCTCCGCGTCGCACCACAGGCACTAGAACCAAATTGCATACACCATCGTGAAGTTTGAGACGTGTTCTCTGTGAAACTGTAATCCGTTTTGGGCTAGGTCTTTCCAATAGTTCTGGGTGACCCCCGCAGAGTTGACCCTGCGGTTTTCTGTCTGCAATGTTGAGTCCCCTGCCTGAATTAGCTTTCTTGACGATATCTTACTGGCATTTTTTAAGGTTATGAAAGTGGAGGCACCCTCCCTAGGGTGGAGGAAGTGGGGGCTACTGAAATGTGTTGGGGGCGAGGCCAAGGTATAAATTTACTTAGTTTTATCGAATAATTAGCATTTTTAAGTAGGAATGCCGGAGCCTGGCCTCTCATCGAGTCCAGGCGCCAGTGGTCTTTCCCCGGTCCTCACCGGGGACAGAACTTTGAAAAATGTGAAATTTTTTTGACCAAAAGTTTCGAAATTTCGAAAGTCAAAAATATGGCGTGTCGCAATTCGCATATATATATACTTTGTTTTTCTGTGGGGAAAGGTTCCCTGCCGATACACTCACTCCCTAATTTCTCTAGTTTAACTTGCTATGTTCCACTAAGTTCTTTTTCTGAGTCAGCTTTGTACATTTTCTATATTAGTCTGATTCATATGCGCTCACTAAGGTGAGCAGAAGCGCAATAAAATGCGAAATGTAAGATATTGTTTGGCCGCTATAGACTTTTTGCTGAACCATTACAATAGTAATAGCTTTTATTATTGTTTTGACGCGTGTATATGCATACAACATCTAGACTTTTAATTTCAAATATGCATCTTAGTTCCTACTCTAAACAAATGCTTCCCGTTTTTATTTAATGCTGATGCGTTCATACAAAACAGTGTAGCTAGCAAAGGTGCAGGTTGCCTGTACAAATATGCAAATTGCCTACCTAAAGTTTTCTCTGCACTCCAAAAACACATATATAAGTGCTCTCCGCTGTGGAGATACGTATACAAGTGAAAATATATGCAATCTGTTGTACAGGTTAGGTGAAAAGAATATCTTTCTCACATCTCGCTGCGAAAAGGGACGATGTAATATGGATATATGTATAATATGCGTAATGTGACAACTTAAACTACAAGAGAGGGTAGTATTGAGGCTGTCGGCTATTTTCCATGAAGAATTTACGTTACACACTGTCAGTGCACGGGGAAATTAATAAAGGTCGACTGCCGATACACTTGCTCTAATCTCTCTAATTTAACTTCCCATGTTTCGCTAAGATTTTTTGAGTTAACTTTACACCATTTTATATTAGTCTGATACATATTCGCGAACTAAGGTGAGCTAAAGGTGGAAGGGGGCGTAATATACTATTTCGCCGCTGTATAGTTTTTGATTATGCAACACGATAATAATAATACCTACTCTTATGTTTTTGACACGTGCGTCTATGCATACAAGAAATGCAGGCTTTTACTTTCAAATATGCAAATTAGTCCCTGCTCTACAATATCGATTTCGCATTACATTCAATCCTTATGCATGCATGCAAAACAATGTCGCTAGCAAAGAACAAGCTAGCCTCCACAAATGTGCAAATTTCTCAGATAAATGTTTCTTTGCACTACAAAAAGACAGATGATTTCCGTTGTGCAGATACGTATATATATAATACGATATAATATGGACATATGCATTGTTTTATGGCACAGAGTCGATTCCAGTTTCTGTCACCCAGATCGGAAAAGTTGCGAAGACAAACTGCGACTGTACTTATTATATACAACTCGCTAGAACTAGAGAAGGTGGCGAAAGGTGGCGGAAAGTGGAAAGCCCGCCACCTAGTGAGCACATACATTTCAACATGTATTTCCTATGGACGCACAGACGTACACACTCTGCTAAGTGGAAGGTGGCGAGCAAACACTCGTCTCAATCTTATATGCAAATTAAGTTTCACATAGCTACCCCTGCAGGCTTCTGTATGCAAAGTATACGTTGCAGCAGAGCAAGACAGAAGAGAAGTGTCGGTAGCTAACTACGTATGTCCTGTATATGCAAATGTTTGGAAAGTAGTTTCCGGGTACTGCCTCTCTAAAAACTTCCTTCTTTAAAAACTATGTCTCTAAAACGGGCCACACGAGACGGTCAGGTTTTATTCAGTTGTCAGAATCTTCAATTTGAAATTAAAATTTGAGTATTTTGCAGGATGATGAGGAGGCTTAATAATCACCTAATTATGCTTTACATGAAACCTAGACGCTAGAAACGGTCCTTTCTCGAATGCACTCAAACTGGAACTCCGACTGAAACTAGAACTGAAACCGAAATATTTTGTGTTGCCGACTGAAACTTAAATATGACTGAAACTGATAGAATTTTCTTCCGCCGTCTGAGGCTAAAATAATTTTGGATCGCCGGCTAAAACTGAAACTGTAATTAAAACCACTTCTAAAACAACTCCAAGAGATGGACACTATATCCGCATATCCTCCTATTTTAACCTTAATGGTAAATATCCGGCTATCGGTATTCAGCTAACCGATTAGGATCATTTGCGCTTTCCCCCTGCCCTAAATGTTTATTTTCGAACCAATAACTTTGAAATTTTGCACGGGTGCATACTGAAGGCTGATGAATTTAAATTTTTTAAAATTTTAATATTTCTTAATTTCTAATTCATTAGCCTCCAGTATGCACCTATGCTAACTTTCAAAGTTATTGGTCAAAACATCAAAAGCTAGGGCTGAGGGATCGCTAAAGATCCACCGCCTATTCAAAATGTAGTTCAAGACAACGTTTCGTCGTCAAATTTATTTTTTTATTTTTCTGTCAATTTGGTATTGAATTGCAAGCACAGAGCCAAGCCAGAATGTAGAACGATTAAAACCGAGTTAGACGCCGGCCGCTTTTTAGCCTCGGGGCGGCCCGGGGTGGGCCGAAATTTACCGAAATTTACAGCATCCCGCGTGGGCCAATGCAGGTCGATTTGTGTAGTGACAGTGTAACTTTTTAAGTTTAAATTCAAAAGCTTGATACAATACTTTTAACCATGAAATCAGAAAACACAGATCCTTTCTCGATTACCCATAGCACCGCTCAAAATTCTTAAAGATTGACTAATTGAGCTAAAATTTGGAATGCGCATGTTTTCGAACCCACTCCCTGAGTTCAAATATTGCACAATTTTTCGATTTCTCGAAATTTTGTTCGGGGGCAAAGGGATACTGAAACATTTTTGTCTTTGATTTTACTGAAAAGTTGAATACAGAGGTTTTCATGATCGCAGAACACGAATCAGATTTTTCCTAAATCGTCACCAGTACTTATGAAATTGTCTAAAATTGATTAATTAATTTATCCATGCACCTCCCTACTGCCTAATTTTACTGAATGTGATCATGACTATGTAATGACTTTGGGAGGCTTGTTCTTGCTTTACTAGACTTGATAATTGAAGATTGGTCGATCAGTTTTATTCAACAATCAATTAACCAGTTCAAATTTTGAAAATTTGATAAATGTTTGATAAGAGTTTCGTCAATTCCTCAATCCTCATTAGTCAACCCTCTAATATGCTTGTTTGTTCAAATTTTTTGAAAGAAACTAATCAACAGTGCATAATACTAATTACAAGCTAAATGGTTTTATGCATACACATATTCGTTAAATGAAGCGATTATGGACTTATAAATAGTTGTTTGAATTTCTGCTGAAGTTTCAGCCGATGTGGGATAACATGAGACTATATTTGATTTTCCATAAACAGGTGGGATGGGATGGGATGGAAAGAAAAATTTTTGTGTGGGATGGGATGGGATGACCCTCCGAAAAAAATCCCATTCGTCAACTCTGCTCGGTGCGTTAAGTCGGGCCCCCCCCCGAAAGTCTCGGGGAGGGTACCACTTAGCACTAATTACACGCTTTCATATAAGCGTATGACTGCTCGCTGATACGCCCGTTAGTCTAAGGCTTACTGTAGGTAATTTATTAATAATTTTAATTAATTACTTAATTATAACTTTAATTACCGTAATGCAATTCAGAAACTAATTTGACAACTTTGTAGCATTTTTCTGCTCTTTCCAATGACATAAAAACTGTTGCATAACAGAAAAATTCGAAGGAATGGAATCTGCAACAATTTTTATATCGCTGAAAAGAGCAGAAAAATGTGCTACAAAGTTGTCGAATTAGTTTTTTAATTGCATTAACTTAATTAAAGTTATAATTAATTAATTAATTAAAATTACTAATAAATTACCTACAGTACAGTAAGCATTAGGCTAATGGGCGAATCAGCGATCAGACACACGCTTTGTGTATGAAAGCGTGTAATTAGTGCTAAGTGGGGACCCCCCCCGAGACTTTCGAGGGAGGGGGGTCCCGACTTACCGCACCGAGTATACCTAGCATGATTTGTACATGCTAGTGTAAGAGTTTCTTACTCTTATATTATGTACTCTTGGTACAGGATAGTAGTGAAGTTTCTTTCAATCACTGAAACTGAAACTTATTACCAGGTTTGCATGTTTCCGATTCTGAAACCTGAAACTGAAACTGAAATTGAAATTATTCTAGTCCATCGAAATAAACTGAACTGAAACTAAAATTAGAGAAAAGACTTGAAAATCGGACTGAACTTAGCTTCAGTATTTCTACAAAATGTGAAGATTTGAAGTTTGGATCTGTTTTTATTCCGCACGAGAAGAACGACGAGTTTTGATAATCATCAAATGATGCCTAAAATTATACCTGGCGCTAGAAACGGCCAATTTTAGAATGAACTCAACCTGGTATACTCCTGCAGAAACAAGAACTGAAACAGAAACTTTATGTTGAAACTTAAAACTTTAAACATGCTAAAACTCATAAAAAATTTTCTTCTCCCATCTGAAGCTAAAATTATTTTGCTTGCATTACTAAAATTACTAAAACTGAAACTGTAATTAAAATCCCTTCTAAAACAACTCTAAGCGATGGGCACTTTATTATTTCATATCCGGATGTCAGCCTATTTTGCCTTAATGATGAATATCTGGATATCGGGATATTCAGCAATCCGCTTATTCAAAACTGCAGTTGGATAAAAGTTTTCGTCGTCAAATACAAAATTTTTATTTTTCTGTCAATTTGGTCTTGAATTGCAATCACCGAGCCAAGTCAGAATCTCTAGATTATATCAATAGTTTCATGAAATGCTTGCAAAATTCAGTGTAGCAAAGCAATTCAAATATAATTCCTCTGACGCCTCAGCGCAGCAGCTTTCTTATGTTTGCGGAGCCCTCACCCTCACTCGCATTTTGCTTGATGAATATACTCTTCAATCTTCACCGTAAATGCGTGTAAACAGTTGAAGATATGTAGGGCTTGCATGAGTTGTGTGTGAAATCTTGTGTTTCAGTTGAATCTTCTTCATTTTGTGTAGAAGCTCAATGCTTAAGCCCGGTTCATACTTCTGTCCGTTTGTCCGTTTCTGTTGTTAACTACCGCTTTACTGTCCGGTAACTAAACCGGCAACTAAATGGCGGAACGAATGCAGGTTCTACTAAAGTCCTACTTAGAGTGCAACTCGCTTCGAAGAAATTAAATATCCCTAACTAAAGATGCCCTAATAAAAGAGAAATGGAGTCATAGTATTTAATAAAGGTAACTTACGGTTTTACTCGAAATCATATAAAATACGGCAGATAACAGATAATGGCACAACAGGCCGACACTCCACTACGGATGACAATACAAGACTGATTACATAAACAATTAAGCTACCTTATATAAGCTAGATGGTTGCTGTTTGGATCTGACACATTGATCATTCACGAAACACGAGTAGAGTAATTTAGGGTGGATTACCAGTTAGTAAAGTAGGTTTTTAACATCATCCCCCTGGAAATGAATTTAGCGCCTGATAAATTCCAAGATAACGAGAATGCTACCGTAATTCGAGTAAAGAATAAAAAGTAGATAAAGTCCCATTTCCAACTCCGTATGAGCGAACCTAAACCGTGCAACACCGTGCGGTGCGCCATTCAGATGCCCACATAAGAGTGAAAGAAAGAACTTCAAAGACACAAAGATTTGGTAGCTATTGGTAGTCAAAATACAAGTAACCTCGAAACGTAGGGGTTAGATGTTTCACATTGAACGTCAACTTGATAGCAATATTAGACTAACTGTAAATCCAATTTAGAAAGAATCAAGAAT
>JASAND010010616.1:0-12189 GCA_030248195.1 Trissonchulus latispiculum | reverse complement strand
AAGTTTTGAAAAAGTCAATTTCAACTTGGCTACTGCGGTTACAGTCCTTTTACAGTTTAGGACTTAAGTAAATTTGTACTAAATTCCAACAAATCTAAAAGTTATGCTCATTTCGATTCGGAAACCTTGCAAGACTAGAATGCCTTTGTAATTTTCTGTTTCACATAGTATGACACAATTTGATTTTTCTGCTACAGTTTTGAAGCCACAAGCTTACTATTAACAATTGTCATTTAGCCAATTTAGATTAACTTGATTTCTGTTGAGAATTCTTCCTGAAAATCGTCCAACAACTAGCTCGTTGAAACAGCTTAAGCTTAGAAACTATAACTAAACTCAGGATTTTTTACAAGATAATATAATAGAGAACTCTAACTGAATCTCAGATAAAAATGCTCCACTCAAATCGAAATTAATGAAAAAGTTGTTTAGTGGGAGCTCGTTAAATCCTCTAAAGCAGCTGGCCCTTTGGCTAGTAATTTCAACAGATCCTGCAAAAGTGGTCCGAAAGCGCAACCGGATTTTCTTAAAATACAAACAGCAATCATGTCGGCCGTATACACTTGGCCGAAATAATAATAACACTGAGGGTTTAGAAATTTAGAAACTTTGCCAAACTTTATGATTAATATGGCCAGGTGGAGGTGAACCATAAGGTTTAAAACGCTTGGAAACTTTGAAATATATATTATATTTTGTGTACCCTTTCCATTGGCATGCGAAAGCCAATTAGGGGTGCCCAATTTAGCTAATTTCTTTTATTTTAGCTTCCCTTCAAGTAATTTCTTTCAGTAATTTTTTACCAATAATTTATTTATAATTTTTTAATCAAAATAAGACAATTAATTAGTTTTAAATCTGGTTAACAAAATTTTGATAATTCCCCCGCCTTTGCATTCTGGAACGCGGTTTTCTCACAGACAACAGAACTTGCGGCAAATGTCACAATTTATAATTAGAAAGACTTTAAAGTGACGCTTTCCAGGAAAAGTCAGAAATTTAAAGAAAAGAATTTAATGTTTCTAGACCTTAGCAAACAACAGAAGTTGCGGCAAAAGCCGCAATTTATCAGTAAAAGTTTTGAAGGACAACTCCAGAGGAAATCAAGTAGCAAAAAGGAAGAGAAACTGCAGAGTAACGGCTAGAACTTGGAATGATTTGAAGCACTTTGAATAGCCGCTGTCTCGCTGATAAGTAGAACAACCACATGAATTAATGATTACCGGTTAAAATTTCACTAAAATTAATTCCATTACAGCCTTACCAACAAAAAAGACTAGGTTTTGAACTAGGAGGGTAACACTGATCGAAAAAAAAAATCCCCGCTCCCGACCAAAAACTGCAATCGTTGTGTACAATACAAAGCCAAAGCTTAACTTTACAGTAATACAAATAAAAATCAGAAATACTTCATAACATAATAAGATAATACATACTGGTTTGTAGTAACAGGGTTCATTTAACTTCAAGTTCATATTACTTCAACTTACGGTGAAGCATACAGTACAGAACGATTTCACAGCAAAGCACACAGTACAATTATGAGTTTATTTATTATAAACTAGATTCTTAGTAATAACTTTAGTGTCCAAAATCGTGTGAAACAAGCACTTGTAAACACAAATTTGTTTCAAACAAAATTTTCAAAATAGGCTTGAAATTGGAATTCCAAGGTTCAAGACAGTTTGAACTAAGAGATGGCATACAGTTATAAGGAGCAGAACACAATTACAAGTTACAAATGACATACATAGCATACTAACAACATTACAAGTTTACGAACAGTTAAACTACGTAATTTTTACAGAATATATGTATGAATCCAAACCACTATACATTAAATGTAATATATGTATGAATACAAACCACTATACATTAAATGTTAACAGTTTAATTTAAGGTCAAAGTCCGTCCGCTAGACCCGTGTAGTTGGAGGTTTAATATTTAATCGAACCAAGGCTTATGCGAGACTAAATTTTTGAAAATGCTTTTTTTTAGGATGGTGTGCACCCCATCCCAATCCTCAGCTGCTTAAAAGTTCTAGGTTGACAACTAGGGGGTTCAAAAGTGGCAAAGCTCAGTTGAAATATATAGTATCGTTCACTAAGGTGAAATCAAGAATACCAAAAAATCAATTATCCTATTGTGCTGCAGTGGATGAAGTCTTACCTAAGAAAGTATATTCATTTCGATACCTCTTAATATAGATTATAGAAACCAAACAGCGAATAAACAGACCAGAATATGAAAGAAGTAAAGAGAAGAGTAGTAAAATAGTGAGATTAAGAGCCTTTCTGCTCTGACTGGCTATAAATGAGGCATTGTGGCCCAGAAGCTACTGACTTTAAACGTTTTAAATAGAATTGAGTACACTGAGCCATCGCTCAACCTGAACCTTGAGAGGCCATGATACCTCGGTAGAAGCAGAGCAATAACTCAGGAAGAGTTAATTAAAGAATTGAGTTTGGTCTGTAGCTTCTGTCCGCCCACTTCGTTAAAGTGAAGGTCAATGGAGCTGCGTCCATTGTTTCGCTTCGCAAAGTAGTTTTCATCTTTGAAATCCTCATACATAGGAAGAATATCAATGTTATAACCGGAATCTTGCAGGGAGGCTACCAACTTCTTCAGTTCCTTATTTACCCGTTTGACTGTTAGCTGAAATTTACTGGGTTTGGAAGGAACGTCATGTGGCTGATCAAACCTGGGAGGTATCTCGCCTACCCACAGCTTAACAGATGGGAATTGGTTGGAGAAGTGACGAATCCCGCGAAATTGTCGAGTGATATCTTTCACAAGCCTGGGTTGGAGGGCGCCGTCGTTGGCGTGCTTGGGACTCCAAGGGTCGGAAGCAATATTGTTAGTACCTCCAAGGATGACGCAAAGTCGATGTTTGTCGTGAACGGCCAGACAAGCAATCTTTATTAGGTCTTGAATTCGTGCGCCACTGACTGGTACAATTTCCAAGTCGGCGTTGGTGTTCTTCGGCAGACGATATCCCTGAGAATCTGTGATAACGATCATTGTTGCGAAGTTGTTTTCTCTAAAGGAGCTACGAATTTCCATTAATAAGTTGCGCATGATATTTTTGCCTGGGAATCTGGATGAACTGAATCTGGAAAGCTCGGCTTTAGTAAGCCCAGCACTGTAGAAGAGATCTCTCCGAAACGCAGGAACCTTATCTGATGCTGCTTCGACAAGAACGGCAGATTGCGTATTCATCAAGTTTTGGAGTAGGTCAGGGTTTTGCAAAAATTTAGAAAATACTACTCCTTTAATTATTGCCATCTTACACTGGTCCCACTGCTTTGTTTTAGTTTTGACCTGTTTCGACAGGCGTTTGGCTTCGAATCCAGTCTGAGCGCAAGCAATCTGGTCGGCAAGGGTATTATCCTCCGCAATCCAAGCTTTGCCGTATTGATAACCAGCTTCTGAGCAATGGAGTTTCTTTCCCACCTTTGTAACGCTGCATAGGTACATATTTGACAAATAGTCCTTCTGTCCGCAAAATGCAATGATTTTTGGCATAATGGGCGTCTAAAAGATAAAAACAAGGAAAGCTCAAATTCAAAAATGTTACGTCACAGTTTAGAAATATCACCACTAACGGATGTTTCAGAGGTCGTGGTACCTCAACCCCCGTTAGGATGACACTCCTGCTCCATGACGAGTTAGAAAGGTTTTAAACGACAAGTATGAAAAGTTAGAGTTGAAAGTTGAGCAATTTAGAAATCTGATAAAAGTTGTAAAGTTCGATTCTGCACTGAATTTAATGAATTCAACGCCCATTATAGCCAAGGTGCTATGCATTTTGGCCTATTCGCATATGGCTTGCAAAGTGAAGAGATTTAAGATCGAAATGTTATGAAACATAAACAGAGTGACAGGTCATCTCTACAGTACGACACACTGCAACGAAGCAGATCCACCGTGTCCTATGTAGGTATGTATAAGCATGAAGACTGTTTATCGTAGCACCGCTCGCGACAAAGCGATTGGCGTCCCATTCACCCGTCAGGAGTCTCCACTGGCACTACAAAAACAGCCTTTTTCTTTCATTTCAAAAGTTTGAGTCAAAATCTTTATGAATCTGAAATCTGAATTTTGCTACACGCTAAGCCATAAGCGATGCATATTAAGGAAACTGGTCATTGATCACCTTTCCAACAATCATATTAAGTACACAAAAATATTTGCGCAGACAGGCGTTAAGCGTACGACTTAGTTTTAAATACCTAAAATCTCTGGGATTGATAGTCGGCTATTAGGTACTCGCTTAGCTGTGTAGAAAGATAAGTGTTCCTCGTCCCAAAATTTAACAAGTTCAAATTTAGCAGTTAGTTATCAGCCAATCTTTGCTAATTTATGCTAAAATAATGTTTACAATGTTGATCAATTGCTAAATTGTTAAGATTGGTTCGTCGCTCAAAGTAGTAGACAAGCAAATTATGCTAGATTAGACAGCTGTTAAATCCTTGGTGACGTGGTGTTGAGATGAGGCAGACCGATGGCGGACTTAATACAAGAGCAATGAATTAGCTTGCAACAGCAAGACTAAACATAACATAGTGGATAGGATTCGAAAAGCCATTGTGACTGATGTTCAACGTTATGTTACGAACTAACTCTAAAAATTAGTCTGGATCTCTATTATTCTGGCAACCGTCTTTAAATTCACCATGATTACTTTGTTTCTCAGTTTCGCTAGGCGAGTAAAAGTTTACTACCAGTAACTAATGGTTACCAACAGTAACTAGAAAATCCAGAAAATTGTTAAAAGTATATATTTGCACGGTGCGTTAGAGTTCCCCAGTCAGATCCAAAATTCCCAGCTGAGTGTGGCTCAATTTAACAGTTATGTAGTTCCATTTGGAATCCACGCGAGATTAAGGACAGTCACTGGTCGAGGTTAGAGGTTAGAGAGCTAAATTAATTTCAAAGTAGGACAGACATTGCTCAAAACATCAGAACGTTTTGAAAATAGTCAGAATTCTCAAGAGAACCGTCAGAACAAACCGGCAGAATTACCATAAATAGATGAAAAAGAGTCTGTAGTTGAACCCTGTCGTTGAATCTGTCTCAATTTCCGAGAAACAGTATCTTTAGAAATTAGGGCAGTTGTTCCAAAATCGAATATTAATAACAGCTTTTAGATTCTTTGAAGGTTTCTAAACCTTTCTATCCAAAGTTTAATTCGCCCAATACAAGCTAATTACAATTGTCTTCTTCGCTCGAGAAATATTTGGTTCATTCTTTGGACAGCGCTAGAATTTAGGTATAGCGTGAACCTCTAAATTTGGAGCATATCTTTGAAAGTACAGTCTCTCGAACTTCGGCTTTAAATGTTTCTCAACGTTTCAGAAATTATCAGCTCACCAGGTTATGATTCACTCAATAAGTTAAAGCATGAAACTTTCATTCATTGAGTACTCCAGTTTAATCGCAGGGATTGATCTTCCATGTTTTGATATTTAAATGCGCGAAATTGTTCGGAATCTCCAATTTGAATATTGGAGCAAAGCTCTACACTTATTTACCTTTGCACAAAACACTCACAAACGGTTTGTTAGAAACTGCTAAAAGTTACAGTACCTACAGAAGTTTTCTTCATTTTAAGTCGACATTATCGAATGGAGAGGTATCCGGATTCGGATGGTATTAGGAAAATACAAACATTCGTTTGATCAATTATTTAGAGGATTTGTTATCTAATAAGGTAGAGAGTTTAAAATGTCTTGGAGAATCCAAAACGACAGCTTCGACGGAATTAATTAATTCGAAAACATACTGTCATAAATCTAACTTTAGTTCTAGTCTATTCCAAATATTCTAATCTATTCTAATTCTAATCTGAAACGTACATTCAGATGTGGGTTCTGACGCCGGGACAACTCGAACACACGGACGAAAACTTGTAAGAGCTTTTACCAAAGAGTTCTCGACTTTTAGAGCCTATTAATGAGTTCTAAACTAGAAGCTCTGTGCTACCTAGAAGAGTTAATCATTAATTCATACTATTAAAACAGCAGATTTATTTTTCGACATTTTTTATCATTACTGTTACAATCTCAAACGTTATCACTCAGTTTGCATGAGGCTCGACAAGGCTTTACTTGAGTTGTCGGTTGAAGTTCTGCTAATTTGAATAGTTTCCTTAGTCTAAGCGTAAGTATCAGTAACTTAACTTAACATTCCTCAACAAAATGGTAATTGGATTTGGCAATGTCATTATCTGGAATTTTCGGTACTGGTCCCTGACCTCCTAAATGTTTACCTTTATTCACTCTGTTCCTCCTACCTCTAACTGAAAGAATGGAATTTGCATAGCATTAAACAGAAACACAACACCAGCCTGAAACATTGTGTCTCGAATTGGTGAAACTCCTCGCAAGTCTTAGCTGAGCAAAGCAAGATGTTTGACACAGCGACAGGTCTAACCGAATTATGTATTATACTTTAGGAAATGATCTTATCAGTATTAGAATGAATTAGTACGTAGTTACCATCATCAGTGCTAATAAATCAATTGTATCAATCTATCAATTAATATATCAGAGGTAAATTTGCAATTCAGGGGCAGCATAATGCTGCATTCATAGTTCCTGTCGCAAGCAGATGCGGGTCGACGCGCGTATGTGAGCGTATGCGCGTATTCGTAAGCATGAGTTCGTTACAATTAGTTTTAAACGGTTAAAACAGCATGTTACAATCTGAGGTGTGGACGCGCGTCTCTATGAAAGCACCTTAAGTTTGAGAACTATTACACATTACAAGGTAGGTACATATAAGCCTAAAGTGCCATATGCGTTTCTGACTGAGGTGGTGATTAGTTGAGATTGGTGATTTGGTTCTAAACCAAACTGTCTGGTTTCAAATATACTGTGACTTTAACTTATGGAACATTTAATTTCGGGAAATAAAAAATCCATGCAGCATGATAGTTTTCTGAATAAATTTCTCGTAAAGGTAACCCTGCTGTTATTTATATCTCATTTACCATTAACCGTAACCATTTGCCATTTACCGTAACCACTTACGATGTGTGAAGGTTTACAAGCATCTGATGCAACAGCAATTTGCTGTGAGGCTGTTTGAGCAAGCAAACTTGAATCGAATCAGGCCAAGGTTAGCACAGCATTAGTAGAATTAGCAAATGATCAACTACGGATTCTTTCCTGGAAGTGGCTCAACCAACCCCAACTAATTGAAATTAGTCCAATTCCCCTGTACAATTGATAGTGATTGATAGTGACTGATAGTCACTGATAGTAAATCAACTGAACTTGAGAAAGCAATCAATAAAGAATCCAAATACTATGGCGCAACAGCCCTAGGTCACGTCCCGGACGACTATAAATATCCGTTTTCGTTTGATGTTTTGTACTCACATTCTACTTCATTTTCAATTTAATTTTTAGTTAAATTGTTGGCTGTATATACTTGAGTTTGCTTCCAATAAGGTTATGGGCTGCAAACTGTAGACACTACACAAGTGAGTGCTCAGAAAATTACAAAGTATTCTCGACTAGCTAAGAAACTTTTACTTCCTCAATCCTTATAAGAGGCTGTGACTTCCACCTTAAACTTACGTGTTTATAGAAAATGACAGTTTTCGTCAAAAAGAATGTAAACAGAACAATTATTCGTATTTCGATGAGCAATGATGTATACATGATGCAGAACGTTGCAGCATTGAGAAGGAAACGTGCTTTATACTCTTGCTCTTTAACCCTTAAATGCATAAGCTATTTTACTGACGTTAACGCATAACCTGGGTCAATTTGACCCAATACTAATTTTAGCTTCTTGGTGCATACTTTGTTGAAGCAATACTAACAAAAACCTCAGAATAGCTTGGTAATTGACTGAAAGATCGATAATTTTTATCTTGTCGTGGAATAGCAGCTGAAATCAATTTTAGTCAAACTGCCAAAGCCCAGGCACCTATGGCGGTCAGTCAAAATAGCAATAGTCTTTAATCTCAAAATCATCCCACAATACTATTTCTGAAAAGAAAACAACTTAAACAACCTTTTAGAAGCAATCCCCACTGTCATACAATTCTTACCAGGAAGAACCAGGACCCTACGGGATTGGGCAGTTAGGACCCTCCTGCCAGCACTTGTGGGATACCTAGCGGTGGTAGTGTTTATATCCGTTAGTTGTTGATACTAATTCCACGATTTGTCAGGCGTTACTTCGTTACGAAATAAGACTGTTTAGGACAGTCAACGTTGGTCTTTGACAGCTAGCAGAGTAGTTTTATTCACCATTCTGCCAAACGAATTCTGCTTCGTCCTCCAATACGAAAAATAGATAAAATTGGATGACATTTAGCACTATTGTGCAAGCATTTATTAGCTGCCGCAAGAACAGCTGAATTCAAAATTGAAAATTCAAATTTGAGTGATGCTTTGTGAATGTCATGACCTGGCTCAAATTGACCCAGGGGTTATTTAGTGAAGATAATTTCTTGTGTCCAGAACCAATAATTTTCTTGCGACTTTGTCTTGGTTTTTAGTTGTATCAGAGAATTTTGTGAGATGTTACAAGAAGTCGCCAAATAACAAGCCATTCTTCGCCGTACACAGCTGTTTAAACAAGGGGGTGGCTAAATTTGACCCAGGTTATACATTTAAGGGCTAAACTTAGCTTAAACTTAAAAGTTCTAAACAAATTTTTATAATATTGGAATAACGGGTATATTCACCGTATCGTTGCCGGAATTAGAATTAATTGTTCAAATTTTGATTGACAAGTTTTATTTTTAGAACTGTAGATGGTAAAACATGAAACAAAGAATAGCTTTTT
Source organism: Trissonchulus latispiculum (assembly GCA_030248195.1). NCBI lineage: Eukaryota > Metazoa > Nematoda > Enoplea > Enoplida > Ironidae > Trissonchulus > Trissonchulus latispiculum. Next base: position 3,381 of record JASAND010010616.1, on the reverse strand, counting down.
TAAGAAAGGTAAAAGTTATACTCAAATACATCTCTAGAATTGAACTAAATTGAATTTCAAATCTCTACCAATTCTACGTCCTTACATTATGGATTAGAGACATGGTCAGATTTAACCCAGATGCTTTGGGCGTTGTATAATTTTCATTAAAAGCTCAATTGTGCTTTTAATAGTGCTCGATGGTTTCAATTTACAGTTTACAGTTTCAATTTTCACACACAGCTTCGTATGCATCAGTTTGTCATAAACTTGGAAGTTGGAAGATCTGATAACGATCCCATCTCATCTCAGTCATGCAGTGCATACCTTAGTGGTCAGGGTCACACGTAAGACTTCAAACTCTAAGCTTGAGTGATTGAAAAACAAGGAAACTTAATCGGTGCTCCTTATCATGTTTTGTTTGTTATGCAAATAAATGTGCTACGCAAACATTTGGCAGTCTCCAAATAAGAAATCGCATTACTTGCATCCAAGCATTCAGCGAAGTTTTCGGCTGCATGGATTTTAACAAATACATTTGTGCAAATTATCGATGGCTGATCTGGCTGTATGCTAAGTGTTAATTTACGGAAATGACCACACATAGTATATCTTAACAGTAACAAAAAACGACGAAGATAGCTCCTTAGCCTTAACGTTTAGAATAACTAAATCTCTTGCAGAAGTTTCAATGAAATCAAGACAATAACTGTTTTGAAGTTTACAAATACGTCGTTCCACTATTTGATCCTCGAATTCTCCAGAGCTATTACGATTATTGAAGGTTCTCGCCGGGCTTATACAGTACCATACAAAATCGAATTCGCACCAAATCAACTTAGGATTAGCAACGGGCGATTGGCGACGAACTCCTCCTCGAAGTTCGACCCTCGAAAACTAAACTACATAAGCCCCAATTTAATCTCAGTCAGCTTCAATTCTCTTTGGGCAGACCGGGAATCGTGATTCAATTAAGGTGCCTGAAGACTACAGTTGCGTATCGTATGCAGTGGTTAACACGTGAGACTAGTTATACGAGACGTGACACCAGGTTCTATTCCCAGTTGAATTTCAGTATTTTAGTGTCCTACTGACTGTATTACACATATCGAATGCAAAAGTGATTCAGATATTTCCGAAAATTATTGAAAAGAAGTCACCAATTTTCTAAAGCTCTACACACTGAAAGGCACTGGTGTAACAACTACCTTGGCTGGAGTTTTAGGAAACTCGGACACAATTTGAAAGCATGCATTCTGACACAACAAGTTTTAACAGCTTCAATCGAACAGTTCCTTCTGCAATGTTTTTTAGATTATACATGTAGTTAATAGTTTCATATCACTTTTATCTTCGAGTTTAAGTCGAAACCAGTGGATTAAGTAATTTGCTCAATCTTCGTGAATTTGAACCAGCGAATTTTTAAAAATTGATCAACGGCGAAATAGTCCTCTTTTGGAGATAACCTTGTTAAATTGCTCTAACAGCCACTGCTGGAGGCGTCAGGTCACGTCAACGAGCATTGTTTGCGTCTGCAACTGTGACGACGCCTCTCTAATTTAGTCAGACTAGACTTTGTAAGACTACTAGGTCTGTCGAATCAATTCAAGTTTCTACAAACTCCTACAAAACTATTCTATATTAGGCAGAAGTTACACAAATTTGAAAACTGGAGATTGAGTTACTGCTTTCGCCATGTATCGCACTAAATTCAGATTATGTTCTGACCCGAGCCTAAAAACCGACAACCGAATCCATCCAAGTTTGCCCAAATCTTTCAAGATTCAATTTCAATGTTTCGGTTGCAATGTCGTTCTCTCTGACGCAGTTTTAACCTGATAATGGCTACGCCTGATTGAGTTTTAGCCTAAAACCCCATTTTTGAGTCTTCAACAAGATATGAGCTTTTCCCAAGATTATTAAGAATATCAAAGGGAGAAATCAAACGTTTGGCTTAAAATCCCAGCGAATATTGAGGCTGCATTTGAGCGCTTGCTTGGTTTACTTTCTAGCTTGCTTTCTGTGAAATAAAAAGTAGAAAGCCATCTTTGTAGGTCTGTTAGCAAATAATCTTGTACCTTCGTAATGCGACTACTCTGACATAAATTAGATAACGATTTTGAGTTTAACATGGTCTAAACTGAACTCAAACGAAGGAAATTGGGAGATCTTAAACTTAAATTATTCCAATCTAGCAGACTATGAAAGTAACACGATCTTCCAAATATGTGCAGTTTATAATTGGTTAAGTATGCTGCAATTAGATCGTCTAAATTGATTGGCATCTTCTGTATAATGCATTTTGACCCTTCATTCTGCTGATTAAAAATGAGCTCTTAAATTTTTAAACTTCTTGACCAAGATAAGGTCCATTTGCCGGTATGTAACCAACATCGTTCACTAGTTATATATTAATTCTTTTTTTCAGACTTTAAGCAATCGAAATTTTCAAAAAGGATAAATTCAGAAAGTCCACACAATAACTTGAAGCTGGTCAATGTTGTCATCATTAACAGCGAAAACTTAATTTATTGCTACCTCGAATGCATATTGGTATTCTTAAGAACAATCGCAGTTGCATCATACTTAATGTAAAGCAATTGTCCATTATTTATAATACCATTTTGAAATTCTGAGATGAATGCCTTTCGCATTTTGAAACAATTAGAAAAGAAATACATTATAGCTCACAACTTTCAGGTAATTTATTCAATCATTAGAAATTGTTCCAGCTAGCTACATACTTAATTAGACTCCTGTAGTCATCCCTGAAGATTACCCCTGTATGCCGGGTTGTTTTGGGTAAGAAGTGTCGAGATACCTCTTGAGTCTAATTCGATTTAATCTATTAGCTTTCACAGGGGTTGATGATGAATGTTATATAATACACCTGTTATACAGCGCAGAAAAGAATATTTATCGGTTTTTTTTCACTCCTAAGACACATCCTGAAACATGCTGATCTTTGAGGAATCATTATCAGAAAGGCCCAGTACTAGTCATAGTCAAAAAGCCAGATTTACCTTCCTAACCGATCATAAAGTTAAGTAATTGCAGTAACTAATTACAGAAGTGAGCAGAGCAATACAGATTGTATAGCTAAAGCCAAGTCAGATATTATGTATTCATCGGGTCGAAATTATACTCTAGACAAAATGGCTTTATGATTCAAACCCAAATATGAGAAATAGAAATAAGTTCTACAGTACAGAATTTCAATTAATACAGTATAAGTACAGCAAAACACAGCATAGGTTTTTAACCACCAAAGAGAAATAAATAAGATTATTTTGCTACGGTCGTAACTCGTAACTATTGCATATAATATAGCTGCTCTGTATCCCTAGGACGGACTGTGACTTTAACTCGGACATTTCTATTATGAACACTATTACACTGCGG